>JAZKJV010001797.1:0-218844 GCA_037367405.1 Ottelia alismoides | reverse complement strand
TACACATGGCTCCTGCCATGGTGTATGATTTTTAACGGATTTTTGAGGACATTTCTGATTTTGTTTGCTATTTTTAAAAATTCAAAAACTATATTTTCGTCACTGTCTAGTTTGAAAAATCACAAAAAAATCTAAAAACTCCCCTAAAAATTCCACAAAAATTGTCTACTGTTTAGTTTGGTGTGTTTGATTTCCAGCCAATTTTGGCTATTTTTCATTGCTTAAAAACCTTAAAAATTTAAAAACACTCAAAAACCCATAAAAATTCTAATAAATGAATTAAAACCCCAAAAATAATAAAATTGGTACCTAAATTTTCCTTGTTTCCTCTATTTTACAGGAAAATTACCTCCAGACCATTTTGAGGCCTTAGATATTTTATCTAGGGCTTTTTGGTTCGGCTGGACAGTACCCTTTATTTTTGCTACTGTTTGATTTTTAGAAAATAAAATACACATCAGAAAATTATCAAAAATTCACCAAAAACATAAAAAATATAAACACATAAAAATATTTTTGTTTTGATTTTTGGTTGATTTTTGGGGCTTGAAATAATTTGTTGAATTGTGTTCTTCCTTGATTTTCTTATTTTCTTTATATATTAAAAATCCAAAAAAAATATAAAAATAATTAAAAACCACTAAAAATATTTTCCTCTTTTATTTTATTTGTTTTACTACTTCGTAGGCCTTCGACCAATCCGTGCTCCTTGAGTTCGACCCTGGGTGCTATACCAGGTTAATCACATAGCAGGACCGCTTCTTTGTTTTGATTGATTTTATTCTTCGCGAGTGGTTCATTTTTCTTGATTTAGCGCATCTGAGCGACCGAGGTCGCAACGACCATTTTTGTACCTTTACCTTAGTCGTTCGGATCGCTTATCATTAGTTCCTTATTATTTTCCTGGTTTATGAGGACCTCTTATGTGATCTTCCCCTGGTCTTTTTCTATACTGGAGGCCCCATGAGCATAAAAACAAACAACTTATTCTCTTCCTATCCCCATGAGCATAAAAACAAACAACTAATTCTCTTCCTATCTTCTATGACATAAGTACATTAGAAATTGCAATTTCTCTAGGATCTTCAAAAGATGAATTTTGATAAAAGATTTATTCGAATTGACATATCAACCAAAAACCAACAGGTATATATTGTCTAAGTACTCAACGAGCTCTAGTATTCCCAATTTCCCAATATGCAATCTCACGCAAACATCTCTACATTGTTTTACTCTAAGGCAGACAAGAACTCTTGTGCCATAAGATAAGTTCATTGTTAGTTTATCCGCAAAACGTCAATGATGTATATTGTATAATGCCATATCTAATATTAGTAATTTCCGCTGTCCAACAAAATTTATGTGATTCCTCGAAAAATAATTTTGTCTTTAAGAGTTTGTGAAAAGTAACTCAATCAGGTAACAAACTCAATAAATAGTCAGATGGGATCAATTTTAATGTTAATCGGATGTACAACATCTAGATGGATCTCAATGATAAGAGATAGACACAGCCTCTAGACCATCAAGAAGATTGTTCTGAGTTGAGCTTTTGGTCATTGCCAATTCATTCCTATGTCAACATCCCACCATTTGCCTTCACAACCATCGTGCTAATAAGAGTCGTGAACAATTAATCACTTAGGTGAACACAACCCAATGTAGAAGAACGTAAACTCTAAGATGACAATTCATTTGTATCCAGATTAAATCCTATTGTCAATTTCTTGGTTATTAAATTGTAGTTGCATGCACCCATATATCACTTGAACAATGAAACAAGAGGATTTCTTACACTTGTGCCCTTAAAAATCATCTGTTATATACACTTGTACCCTTAAAAATAGTAGTTACAATGCCCATATATCACTTTTAAACAAACTATATTTTCTAGGGAATTATTAATCTAATAACATACCAATTGCATCCTTAAAAATCATCCCGTTCTTCTTAATAAGAAGATTTTTTTCAACATCAAGGCTTCTTGGATTTTTAAAAGAAGCCTTAAGGGAACTTTATCACTCGATAAACTAACCAGGAATATATTGGCCACATCACAATTACATCATCTATAATATCTCTGTCTACAGTATTTATCTATTCCTTATCCCACAAACCAACACAACAAGAATGAGTGATAAACCCCACTTATCTCCTATCACTCGTTAGAATGCACTATGTCCTCAAATTCTCAGGCCTTTGAGGATCCAAAAGGCCATCTGTTGTTATTTTCCTAACTTAAGTATTTTAAGTTGATTTCTCAGCTTGTTCCACCTGTTCGGAAACAGTTTGCCGGAAAAAATACACAATTTCCTTGTAAATTGCCATCGATAGGTCTATATTTCAATGTTTGTAGAAACTGTCTGATTTGACACATTGAGTCTAATCTGCACTAAATTGAGGAACATCTGCATAATTCCAGCAAATATCTAACATCCGACTAATGCAGTAACAAGTTTATCATGCATATGCGTTTATTCACAAAATTATCATAATTTTCTTCTCTTTCTTGATTAACTATAAAAGAACAACAATATAACATCAAGAAATTAATTAAATTGCAGGAATTTAGATAATACCAACCAGAATAAAATGATATCATTCAAATGGTGAATCAAGAGGAGCCTTGTGGACAGAAAGAAATGATATTGAATGTATTCAGTTAAATTTTTTTGTAAGAATATTATAGTTACTTTTTTCTAACAAAAAAGGTCAACACCGAAAATGGTGCACATCATGTATATCAAAAACAATTAAGAACTACAACTATCAAGACTCAAAGAGAGTCATCAAAGCCATATCATTGTTCAAACAGTTCCAATTTGCATTAAAAGAATTCCAAAGACAAGATGTCTCATTATTCATCATGTTGATAGACATTGCCACACCGATCAAAGATCCTCACCCTCGGAGCTCCAGTCAATACGTCTCCATCTTAACAACCAAAGAAATAACTAGACCCTTACATGATCATATTGTCAAGAATTAGGAGTCATAATATGATTGGGAATCCTTAAGAAATACGACTCCAAATCCTAATAGTAATTGACTTGTATTCTATTTTCATCCTAGTAAAAATAGGACTATGGGTTTGTAATTGGGCAGGAGATTGTACAATGTGGTACGTCGAGGGCATCCAACAATGGGTGCGTCATCCAGAGGCGATGAGTTCCTGCTAACGAGAAATGCAGATGATGAACATAGCCAAGTACAGACTCAAGATGATGAAGAAATAATGATGGAATTCATATCAAGGGGGAGATTGTTAGGAATTAGGAGTCATAATATGATTGAGAATCCTAAAGAAATATGACACATAATCATAATAGTAATTGAGTTGTATTCTATTTTTAGTCCTAGTAGAAATAGGACTATAGAGAAAGTTAGTGTAGCTCCGATCGAGGATAAGATGCGAGAAAATCGCTTAAGATGGTTTGGACATTTGCAAAAAAGATCAGCTGATGCACCAGTTAGGAGATACGAGTGTTGGGATGTTGAGCCGGCTAAGAGAGGCGAGGACGGCCCAAGAAGTGTTGGAAAGAGACAATACGAAGGGATCCTAGTTTTGTGGATATAAGCTCGGGGTTGGCCCAAGATAGATCTGAATGGAGGCAAAGAATCCATGTAACCGATCCTACTTAATTGTGGGAAAAGGCTTTGTTGTTGTTGTAGAAATAGGACTATAGGTTTGTAATTGGGCTATATATAGAGGGGTGGGGGTGGGAAGCATTGCCCCTTGACCACCATAAGGATAATGTAACCCCCAGAGAAAGGGGGGAGAGAGAGAAGAAGACATGAAAGAGCGAGGGAACAGAGAGAATTGTACCTCGTTCTAATTTATAGCGATCTTTCTTCTCCGGTGGTCGCGAGAGGAGACCGACCGCAGTTATATATGATTGTTCTTTTCTTCAGGTACTTCCATGGTGGTGGTCAATTGCGCATCTGTATCCAAGGGCATCCGATATCCGAGCAGAGGCGATACCGAGTCATGTCCCAACAATTGGTATCAGAGCAGAGTTGGTATCACATATGTCCCAACAACTAGTATCAGAGCAGAGTTGATATCACTTCCGTTCCAATCAATTGGTATCAGAGCCGGGATCATCCGGTATCCGAGCAAAGTTGGTACCGAGTCGTGTGCCAACATATATAACTCCAAATCCTCATGGGATTCTACACAAAGATCCGGTATCGAAATCAATGAGGTGTAAAGCATGGTATACGCTTTCTTGGCTGAGCACCTACCATCAAACTAAGTCCGATAGTCACATCGAGTGGATGGTTCCTCAATAGTAGCTAGAAACTCGTATATTCCCATGAACTCCTCTGCCTTCTAATCAGAAAGACAAGAACGCAACAAGAAAAAATTAGACCCTTACATAACCCTCGTAACTCCAAATCATCATGGGATTCTATGCAGATATCCTGGGATTGAAAATCAATTAGGCATAAAGCATGTTATACACTAAGTACAGTAATCACATCAAGTAGACGGATCCTCAATAGTAACAGCTAGAAACTCATATATGTTCATGAACTCTCTGCCAAACACAAGACAACTATTAAGTATCCCCCTTCTCGATCGAATCATAATTAAATCCCTTGAATCGTAATTAAAACAAAATAAAAAAACTGATCTCAAAGATCCCCCTTCTCGATCCAATCATCCTAAGAAAAGATGATGCCACTATCATCCCTTAAAACAAGCTGCTAAGGAGAAATATCTCAGATAAAACATAGCAGACCCCTTTCCAAAATGTAGATGCGATGTAATGACATTGTGCGACACTGCGCATCCCGCAGCATCTCGGCTAAAGCTACTCGGAGGACCCAGTATGGGACATTGTCTATTAATCTAACCAAGATCGACACCACCCAATGACAATGAGATAACACACCATGAAAAAGCCAATCAATACACATAAGAGAAAAGCTAACACATTCTCCAATGAATATGACAATGATATTTAAGAGTGAAGTGTAAATTTACTACTATTGTATTAAATAAGCGAAATAACAATATTATCCCCCAAAATATGATTAGGCATCTAAAGTTGATTCAACATGGAATTGAAAAACTCACTCCAATGGTTTGCTGGTAATGCAGTATGCTTACCACCCAAAAGACAAGGATTCAAATATTGGGGTGGACATTTGTGCGTGTTCCCCCCTCTTATTTAAAAAAAAAATTGGAATAGAAGATATGGATACAACACATGAATTTTAATGCTACAAAAGTAAAGATCTAAAATTGGAGGTTCATCCTCCTCACTTGATTTCTACTTTTTGTTCATGTTAAACCTACACGATGGAGGTGAGTGTAGCCACTCCATTCAATTGCTTACCTAAACAGTCACAAATTATGGAGTTTGAGCTAAATAGTCTAGCACAAAACATATAAACAAGGTGATATGTGTGAAAAAGATTAAGAGATGTGTTTAAACAATTTACCAAAATATAATACATTAGATAACACATGTCTACCTTCACATAAGGTTGGCAATGGAATACTCACATCAAAGCATGATATCAAAGCAGAATGGTCGGCCCCTTCATACCCTCTACACTTCTTTGAGAGGTATGTTTGAGAAGTTGCATGGTTACATTCCCTTGACTGCTACGCCAGAGCAGCTCAAGGCATACAGAGACTCTGTGATAATTGGGGTCTTTCTAGCATCCCCTGATCTTGAGTACGATGCTGCTCGAGCCCAGATTCTTACCAATGCTACCATACCTCCAATGGAGGAGGCATATCGCAGATTGAATCGATTATCTATATCCTCTGGTGGTACTTTGCAATCTCAGACATCTTCAGCTATGGCTACATCTCGTGGTAGGGGAGCCCTATACCATATCATGGTAGGTGGGCCTTAGACGTAATAGAGGAGGGGGCGATTGACCCCATCAACCATGCACCTACTGCCACAGGTCAGACAACTCTGAGAAAACCTACTATTCTAAGCATAGGTTTCCTGCTTCATTTCGGGTTCCAGAGAAAACTCAACATGTCAGGAGTACACTACCTGTTGTTGATCAGAGATTTGATGAACTTGTGACGCGACTCAGGGAGATCAGACCTACTCCTGGGTCAACCAGCTCTCCTTCAGGATCCTCAAAGGTAGCTACCTCAACATCAACATCCACATCAGGCATAGCATATGCCTTTACTAGTTGTTCCAAGGCAGATTTGTCAGAATGGATCATGGATTCAGGAGCATCCCATCATCTCTGTGGTTACAGAGGTCAGTATAGTGATTTTCGTCCGACTCAGCCTCGATGATCTGTTGTGATAGCATATGGGACACACTCTCTTATTACCGGTCATGGGGAGGTGCAATTGACTCCCGCAATCCGGCCACAGCATGTTCTCTACACTCCTGAATTTTCTATGAATTTACTATCAATCAATCAAATCACCAAGGATTTACACTGTCGTGACAAATTTGATCCTTCCGCTCTTGTCTTTCAGGACATTCTCACATGTAGGGTGATTGGATCTGGTCGTGAACAAGGGGGTCTCCACAGACTGATGCAATCTCCTTATGTTGGTGCCTCTTCTCTTTGCACTGGATCTGTTTCTCCCTATATATGGCATCTTCGATTTGGTCATCTTCCTCTGCAAAAGTTGTGTCACGTTTTTCCACAGATTCCTCATCGCTCTATTTTTCAGTGCGAGGCCTGCCAGCTTGGGAAGCATCATCTATCCACTTTGCAGAGCTGTCAGGGTCGGAGTAGTCCTAGTTTGTTTGAGTTAATTCATTTTGATATTCGGGGTCCCAATCGTGTCCCAGATCATCAGAGACATAGGTTTTATCTTGTTGCAGTTGATGAGCTTTCAAGATTGTCTTGGCTTTCTCTTCTTATGAACAATTCTGATGTTGGTCCTGTTATTCAGTCTTTTATTAATGAAATAAGGAACATTTTCCAACAAAAGTCAAGTTTATAAGTTCAGATAATGCACTAGAATTTTACAGTACTCAGTTTTCCCAATTCTATAGGTCACATGGTATTGTGCATCAGACATCTTGTGCACATACTTCCCAATATAATGGGTAGCTGAACGAAAACACTATCATCATTTGGATGTTACCGGGACTCTTTTAATTTAGAACCGTGCACATCATTCATACCAGGGAATGCAATTCTAACTGCTTGTTACCTGGTAAATCGTATGCCCTCTTCGGTTCTAGGGGGATAAGATCCTGTTCTTGATTGTGTTTCTCGAGATGGATCTTTTCTCACTTACACCTCGTGTTTTCGGTTCAGTGGCTTTTGTTCATTAGATGTGTCTTGATCTTAACAAGCTCTCTCCCAAAGATGTCAAATGTGTGTTTGTAGGTAATCCAAGACCCAAAAGGGATATCGTTGCTTTGACCCTGTTAGACGAAGGTATTACCTTTGTGCAGATGTTACCTTCTTTGATTCCATTATGTATTTTTCTCCTACAGGTGACAAGCTCATTCCTTCAGAGGATAGAGAAGAGGTCTATATGCCTCTACCTCTGATCTCCACTACACCATCATCACCGCCGCCACTACCACCTCCTCCTCCACCGCCTCCACCGCCACCTACTTTCTTTCCACATGCTTACCAACATCGACCCCGTGCTCATGAGCCTCCTCCATCATCCAACACGTACAAGGTATGTTCTGAGCATGAGTTCTTCTAATGGCACTGGTGATTTGCATGTGCATCTTGAGGTGCAGGATGTATTGGATGATACACCTTCTGGGAGTACCGAGGATCTAGATGTACCTATTACTCTACGGAGGAAGAGGCGTGCATGCACTATGCATCCTCTTGCTTCCCATGTTTCCTTGGAACGTCTCTCCGAGGATTTCAGACGATTGTTGTGGGACTGTCTGCCGTGGAGATACCACGGTCCTATCAGGAGGCATTGCAGAGTAGTTAGTGGTATCTGACCATGGAAGAGGAAGTGGCAACTTTACAGTCTCGTGGTATGTGGAGTGTTGTACAGGCTCCTCCATATGCGTATGTTATTGGCAGCAAGTGGATGTTTACTGTGAAACACTGAGCTGATGGTACCGTGGACAGATATAAGGCCAGATTGGTTGCTCGTGGGTTCATCCAAACCTACGGGGTGGATTACCAGGATACTTTTTCTCCCGTTGCGCATCACTCTACACTGCAGATTCTTAATGTTGTTGTGGTACGTGACTGGCCGCTTTTTCAATTAGATGTCAAGAATGCATTCTTGTATGAAGATCTGCAGGAGGAAATGTACAGCAACCACCACGGTTTGCTGCTGAGGGGGAGTCTAGTATGGTGTGCTGACTTCACAAGGCCATATATGGCTTTAAGCAAAATCTGAGGGCTTGGTTTCAGAAGCTCTCGGAGTTGATTGAATAGAAGGGGTTTATCAGATCTACTGCAGATCATTCTCTTTTTGTTAAGAGAACTCAGGGAGGTACCGTTGTTATTTCTGATTTATATTGATGACATCATTGTTGAGAAAAATTCTAAGAGACGTAGTTAGGAAACAATATTCTCCCACTAAGCCCACCGAAATTTTTTTCTCTGAATAGTGTACACATATCGCATTTATTATATGCACTATAGTACAACGCACGTATTCTATGCACTTTAGGTTAGCGCATACTTTCTATGCGCTTTGTACCTATAGCGCAGGAAAAAGCTGCGATATGCTCTGCTACTCAGAAAAAAAATAAACAGAACCAAAGGATGGGACAAAACAGAACCGAAGGTTGGAATGCAACAATGAGAATTGAATTCACTAAATATCTTCATGCATAAGATATGTACCAAATTCAAAAATAGTATGAATAGATGTCCATAGATAGTCTTCATTGCATCGGAAATGAGTTCATGAGGGGTACAATACAAATAACTAAGATCGACTACATTGTCAAATATTGTTACACATTACATATTTATCTCTTCCTCCTCTGATATGTTGTCCTTCCAAATCTAAGATCAATTCCTTGCAACTGAGAACTTCCAATGCCTTCTTTCTCGTCGAAGGTGGACGCAGGTGGCGGGGTCAATGCAACATACGCATGTTGAGCTTTTTCACCTCTTATGTTCCTTGCAGGGGCTTGTGGAGTTGACATCTCGCCGGTTCGAGGTTCAATAGTCGGTGTGACAAACTGTGTCTCTAAAACAAAGTTAGGGACCTCGTCCATATCCTGGTTTCCCACCTCCAAGTTGACGTCATGTGCAAAATCTTGTTGCCCTCGTCTAGGACCTCGTCCATGACCATGTTGTTGTTGTGCCCTAGCCCGACCTCGTCCTCTACCACGTCCTCTTCCTCTATCTTGGATATCCTCGTGTTGCGTGTACTCCTCGTTCAAGATCATAGCATCTACAAATTGAGTTGCTAATGAACGGCGAACGCTCCGTTTCGGACTTGGTCTCTTGTGCTATGTCTCTATACTGGTAGTGGCTAGGATCTCTGCCTTCTAATTTCATTACAAGATCACATCTTTGCATCTGAAAATTTGAAATAAATGTGAATTTAGAAATTTACAAGTTAGTGAAATATATTTGGATTATGTATACTTACATTGTAGGCGAGGATTGCACCTAATCTCCCCACATATCTTCTTGTGATCCGAATATACCAATCCATGTAATCCGGAGATGTGCTAAGCCCAATGGATTGGTTTATGTGGAGAACTCTATCTTGCCGAGACATCCAAGCATTGATGTGGTCAACATGCTTTTCTCTCCAATCTACATCCACCTTACCCCATAGATCGATCGCATGTAACACCTCATCAGTATCGCAGAGAGCTGGAATACTCTGGCATCCACCAAATTGGTGTGCGACACGGTCGGGAAAGTAGTGCTCGACCACGTGGAAGTAAATAAGAGGTACACGTGACGTCCAAACATGTTGACGATCGAGACAGTACTGTGGAAAACCTTCCAAGATGTCGGTCCCATACGGCATCCACAAAACCTGCACATAACAAAATTCAATTACTTCATGGATAATTGAAAATTATAAATTTTCAAAAAATGTATACCTGTTATGGCGATTGCATATCAAATGCATCACGATATGGCTGAACAACGTGTGTTGGTTGCTGTCTATTCTCAAAGTCTGCCCTCCACCGAACACCTAATGGTCGCCCATGCCATTGGGGCCTCAATCTAATAACTGGCAGTGATGAACAAGGCATTCAGGCTGCCAAGGATTTCCTTGGACGAAAGCTTGTGACCAAGGACCTTGGCAAGCTACGTTAGTTCCTTGGCTTGGAGTTTGCACAAAATCCTCAGGGTATGGTTATGACGCAAGGGAAGTATGTGAATGACCTTCTATCTGAGACAGCATGATAGGATGTAGACATGCCACTACACCAATGGATCCCAATGCTAGGCTCTATGATGATGACTCTAAGGAGGTGGATAAGAGACGATATAGAGAGCTAGTAGGAAAGTTGTTATATGTTACTAATATCAGGCTTGATATAACATTTGTTGTAAGCAGAGTCAGTCAGTTAATGGAGCAACCCAGATAGGCTCTCATGGATGCAGTGCATGATATTGAGATATATGAAAGTCTTCTCCAGGTGCATGTCTTCTTTTCAGAAGAGATACGTCTCTCATAGTTACTGGATGTGCAGATGCATATTATGTTAGGTGTTCCAAGGACAGGAAGTCCACTTCAGGTTTCACTGTATTTGTTGGTAGCTCGTTGATTTCATGGAAGAGTAAGAAACAGACAGTTGTTGTTCGATCCATCGCTGAATCAGAATATAGGGCCATGGCCCAAGGAAGCACGGAAATGATGTGGGTCAAGTTCGTCCTGACTGACCTAACTATTGAGGTGCCTCTTCCTATGCACCTCAAATGTGATAATCAAGTAGCTCTGTTCATAGCTAATAATCCAGCCTTCCATGAGTGAACAAAGTACAACAAAATAGATTGCCATTACACCCAGTGATTTGATCCAAAAGGGGCTTATTTCCACTTCTCATGTTGCTTCACATGATCAGCTTGCAGACATGTTTACTAAAGCTCTTGCGAGGGGTCCAAGCTGAGCATGATAGACATATATGCTCTAACTTGAGGAGGAGTGTTGAGATACTTATATATCTTCGTCTATATTTATATTTTCTATTTCACCAATCTACTTTATGTAATTTTCCCTTAGAGCATTTCTCCTATATAAGAGAGCTCTAGGGCTACAAGGAAACAACTTTTCATTTTTCACAACCTTCTGCAGTCAGAATTCTTCATCTTGATTCCTTGACCATTGTTTCCATCAAAAGTGCACTCCATATATTCAGTCTTAGTCCTACAGTCCTACTTATTTGAAAACATTTAGTCTCTATTGCATGTCTCTAGACCTCAAGCCTCTCATTTGCTTCATCTCTAGTCCCATCAATCAATACAATATCATCAGCAAATAACATACACCAAGGCATCTCATCCTGAATGTGACTAATCAACTCCTCCATAATCAAAGGAATAGTCTCAAAGCTGGACCTTAATGTAGACCAATGTTGATGTCAAAATAGTCGGTCTTCCCAGATAGGATCCTTACATACGATGAAGCTCTATCATACATATTATTAGAGGTTAATCTATAGGACAGGTACTTGTCTCATACATTAACCTCATATAGGATATTGTGTGTATGTGTCTTCTTAAAATAAAAGCACTAAAAAGAAGAAGTATCCCATTATGAACCAACTAAGTTGCCATAGAGTAGCAACAAGAACCAGAAGTTCATCTTTAGGTCCATGTCTTGCTTGAAAAATAGTGAATCCCAAAACAATTCCAAGCTTTGACGATTTAACCGGGTATCCTCAATCTCTGGCCAAATAGTAGATGTCTTCATACAATGAAAAACAGATGATCCACCATTTTGACTTGTGGTTCGTAAAGGGAGCATCGATCAAATAGAATTCTTTCACAACGGTCTCTTGTCATGATTCGTCTTCTACGTAGCAACCACATAAAAAATCAATTTTATTTGGTAGCTTGAGATCCCAAATAAACTTGCAGTCTCGAACCAAATCGTTCGTCATGGGTAGAGAAGGCCTGGAAATAATCAAGTAGGCTCGCTTAACAAAGAACGTGTTATTATTCCATATAAAGTGGTCACGCCCAAACCTCGGGTACTCACGTTGTCTGAGAGATTCAAGGAGTGGGATATACTCTTCAAGCCGTTGATCAGAGAACTCTGTCAAGAAAGATGACATCCAATTTCTGTCTACCCAGAAATCAAATACAATTGCATCGCGATCACCAGCCAAAGCAAAAAGGCAAGGGAATTTGGAAGAAATAGGACCATCATTAGACCAATTGTCAGTCCAAAAGGAAAAGAACCATCGTCACCATGTATCAGGCAAAATAGCTCATGAAAACGAGGCATCACCGAGCTGACTCCTTTCCAAAAAGCCGAAGATTGAGACCGAGTGTGTTGTGGCATTCTGTCTTGAGTCCAACATGGTTGAACGATCATGGTATTCAAACAAGGTTGTACAAATAGCTAGTAGTTATCATGGTATTTAAAAATGTACCTCGTGGCACTAAAGCATAAGCCTCAAGGCAATTATCACTATAGCCCATATTGCTTCATCAATGCATAAACATGATAGATCAAGACAGTAATTGCGATGATGAGGCCTAAGGTGGAACCGAGTGTCTCAATTGATGGGGAAGAAAAAATTGTCACCTTGCTGAAGGCTTGTGGATGTTAATAGGATTGCTACCGATAGGTTCTCTTATTGAAAGACAATAATTTGGATGTTAAATTAATATTATGTCATCTATTAGGCTGATAACAAAAAAAATCATCTTTTTCACGTCATGTTTGGCTCATTTAATGACCCGAATTATTTACAATGATGTAACACTAAATATTTTCAGGGCATTTATAAGCAACAAATCCTTCTTTGATTGGTTGAAAATTTTATAGAAATGATTATGGAGTTGATATAACTATTGGTTGAAAATTTTGTAGAAAGGATTATGGAGTTGATATAACTTTTATTGTTTTGTTCTAATCTCCAAAACTTCTTCATATATTATACTGAAAAACAAATTAGTCAATTGGTTCGAAATAGGAGTCCGTCAGACAACAAGAATGACAATGCCAATAGACCATCGTCTAACAAAGATAGAGTAGTCAGATATCATCCTATGAAAGCCAAGTGTGATGATCTCAGTAGTGAGTCTGTCAAACCATGCCTTGGGGCTCTGGCTCTCCTTCAGACCATAAATGGCCTTGCATAGTCGACATACACACTCCCCCTCGACTACGTAACCCGGCAGTTGCTTCATGTAGACCTCTTCATCAAGGTCACCATAGAGAAAAGCATTCTTCACATCAAGTTGGTAAATGGGTTAGGCCTTATTAGTAACAATAGAGAGAACGATGCGTATCGATCCAATTCTGGCAACAGGCAAGAAGGTCTCAAAATAATCAACCCCAAAGATTTGTGTGAAACCTTTGGCAACAAATATGGCTTTCAACCTGTCAATAAACCCATCATGTGACCGTTTAGTCGTCAAGACCTATCTGCAAGCCACAGGTTGAACTCTCGGGGGGCATGACACAAGATCCCACGTGTCCTGGGAGGTACATGCTTCCATATTTTCATCTGTGACATGTTGCCAATTATGATACTGCAGTGCACGATGGTGATCTCTAGGGATGGAAATAGCATTCAGGGCATCTGCAAACCTCTTCTCACATGTAGATACATCATCATCAGTAGAAGTAAAATGTGACATAGTGATAAGTACGTTGCCTCTTTTGATTGCGAAGAGCTATTAAAAGCTCCTCAGGTGCATCTGAGGCAACTGTAGTGGGAGAAGTCGAAGTGGTCATATCATCGTGCATAAAAAAGACAAGCAAATGTATAAACAAAGGCGCAAAAGGTGTAGAGGTATGCTTGCGTGTATAAACGATTGGTGGAAGTAGGTCTTGAGGGATGTTACCTGCAATCTATGTGAAAAAGCTTGTTTGCTCAAAGAAGGGACATCGTCAGACACATAATATTAATACTCAATTGGATCATGAAAGCGATATCCTTTTATGGGTACGAAAGAACCCAGGAAAGATGCACATGATAGCCCGAGGTAATAAATAGTCAATTGCATGGAAGTTCTGAACAAAAGGAAGGCAACTAAAGATTCGCAACGATATAGAAAAGGAAGACTTAGTAGGCTATATCGGTATAGCAACGAGAATGGAATTCCTCCTCCAAGAACATACGAAGGAGCTCGGTTGATGAGGTAAACCATAGTAAGGATGGCATCCCTCCACTAATTTTTAGGAACATTCATTTGACTGAGGAGAGGTCCGACAATATTAAGCAAGTGTTAAAGTTTCCTTTCTACAGCCACATTCTGTTGTGAGATATACATATAGGAGGTTTGGTGAAAAGTCCTCGGAGATGCAAAGAAAGATACGGAGTTATGTTGGGTTACCTCAAGAGCATCGTCAGTTCGAATGATCTAAACACAGATAGAAAATGAGTTTTTAACAATGAAAGAAATTTTTGATAATCTTACTAATCTCTGAACGCTTCTTTACTAGATACGCCCAAGATGATCTACTATAATCATCAATGAAGACAATAAATTAACGACGACCACTTATTGTTCAGATCGGATAACGTTCTCAAACATCACAATGAACAAGATGAAAAAGGACAGTAATAAGGAACTCGGTACGGACAAGAAATGAAGCTTGAAGATGTTTCCCGAACTCACACACCTCGTACTGAATGTGCTTCCGAGTAGATAGTTAAGGAAACATCATGGAGATGGCCTTGTTAGAGGAATGCCAAAGGCGCAGACGCCATAGAAGCGGGTCTTCGAAGATGGATGCAACACCAACAAACTTGGAATCTGAAGGTATGTCAAGAAAATATATGATGCCCTTCTCATAACCCCCGCCAAAAATATGCCTCGTTCAGATGTCATGAAAATAGCACCAAAATCATCAAATATCACGCGGCACTTAAGATCAACACAAAGCTTGTGAATAGACAGTAAGCTAAGAGGGAAATAAGGAACACAATGAGCCCCAAAAAGTCAGAGCTTGGAAGAACTAAGAGGGAAATGAGGAGCACAATGAACATAATCTTCCGACAGTAGTAACATGAGAGTGAGTCCCATTAGCGGATCGAACTGACTTCATGGAGGAAGATGATATAGAGGAGGTTAGCAGACTACCTTCTCCAATCAGATGAGTAGCGGCACAATCAATAATCTAAGCTGAAGCAGTACCAGAAGGAGGAGCCAGAGCAACAATGGTAGTGTCACTAGAGGTAGTAGGTCCGGGAGTTGGAAGAATCTGCATCATGTGAGAGTAATCTGCACCATTGAGGTGGCCCAGGTGGGTTGTCTTGCCACTAGAAGTTGTTGTAGGAAATTCCTCTTCCACATCATAGGCATTATTGACATGATAAGGAGGCACACCAAACTTCTGTCAATATCTTTTGGACAGATGGTTCCACTGACCACATTGAGTGCATGGAGTAGTAGAGTCTCGTCCATGGCCACGGTCAAAGTCGTTTCCTCGTCTAGATTCTTGTCCATAGACACAGCCTTCACAATTGTATCCTCGAAAGTTGTATCTGCCTCATCTCCCATATGAAGCTATTTGTGCAGATCTCTCTACAGAAGGTAAGGAAGGAGATCGATCATCATGTCTCCAATTCTTCAATTCGGTCATGTTTGAGTCATGAATGTGTCCTCCTCGAAAGTCGTATATGCCTCCTTTCCCATATGAGTCTATGCATGCAAAGCTCTCTGCTGAAGGTAATGCAAGAGACCGCTAGCATATCTCTAGTTCTTCAAGTCAACTAAAAATGGTCTTTATCATTTGGCAGTATGTAAAATATACATGTTATATGAAGGCTGAAATATCACAAGCTCCTCATACAGACTAAAGAGATGCTTGCAGTACTTAATGAGGGAAGAATCACCCTAAGATGCATAACATATCCGCTTGTAAATATATGCAAGGCATGACTTTGTCTTCTTCTGAGAGTATGTTTGCTTGAGTTCCTCCCGCATCTCCTTGGCTGTGTTTTTATAGAAAATGTTTAAGGCAATGTAGACACTATTGGTCATCCAGTTGATAACCAAGTAATTGTATGCATGTGTCATACTCTTTGTCCTTTTCATCTAAAGGATCTTGAGTCAAGATATAGAGTTTCCAATGACATCATAAAAGATCACAACACAATTTTTGTGCCCTTGAGTTTGATAGTAGTCCTTTTGACATAATATTCGTAATCAAGATCTTTGCCACGGTAGAAGAAAGTGCCATGGTGGTCTAAAGATGAAGGAGATCATGTCGATCGACTAAGGATGCATACATGTAGGATTAAGCATTGGGTCGGGCTAGTCTGATCCGGCCCGCAACCCGACCCGTTAAGCTCGGTTCGAACCCGAAGTCGTTTAAATTTGGGCCGAGCTGGGGCCGAAAAAAAGAACCCATTTCTAAAACGGGTCGGGTTCGGGTTGAGTAGAGCCCGACCCGAAGCCCAGCCCGAAACACGGCCCGAAGCCCGATCCCAAACATATATAATATATATATATATAATATATTACTTTAACCATGATCCTTCATGGCCCACCCCAACCCAATCCCCCTCAAACCCTATCTCTACTCTCCAACGATACTACCATGCACCAGCATTTCAAAGTTTTGAAAAAAAATTTAAACGTATATGAAAAAAACAGAAGTTTTTAAAGAGAAAAAATAAAACATTTCAAACTTTTTTTTTATCAAAATGCCATAGGGATGTCAAAATTCTTAGATTTATCACAAGTTTTTAAAAAAAATAAAAAGATTTTTAAAAAGACATTTCCAATTCACCCGTTGAATTAAGCATTTTCAAAAAAAAATCAAAAGTTTTTTAGAGGGAAAAAAGTTACTGGGTCAGCCTGGCCCGAACCCAGCCCATTTAACTTCGGGCCGGGATCGGGTTCAGGCTGGTCCATCCAGATTTTTTCGGGCGGCCCGAAACCAGACAAAATGAATGGGCTCGAGTTCGGGCCGATGCCCATCTCGACCCACCCGACCTGATAAACAACCCTACATACAAGGGATAAAAATACCCTAGAACTCAAGCTTGCCTGTAAAGAAGGGTTGAAATCTTCAACGGCAGCAGACCAAGAGGAAAAACGGGGCCTGAATGGAGTCCTTGGAGGGTTGAACTTGGCCTTGGAAGGTTGAGCGGTGATCCAGGAGATCCTGGCAGCAATCCAGGATGTGGAGCAGGTGCTGGTGGCACTTTGTAGTTGCCCTAGAACAGACCTTCGGTAGCCGAGCAGCAGCTGATGGATGGCAGGAGACAGTCGACCGAGATGCTAGCAGCACCCTAAGGGTAGTTGTTGGACCGGGGAAGGTCGGTCAGATTCCTATGCAGCCACAGGAGGGATGGCGGCGGTATATCAAGGTGCTAGCAGGGCTCGATGGTACTGGAGAGAGCCTCACACAGGAACATAGAAAATGGAGAAGGACCTGTGCAAGCGCTCGAGAGGCTCGGAGGTGACGGGGGGATGATTCTAGGTCAAAACCGATATAAAACCGTTGCTCTAATAGTGGAGAAAAGAATGAGTCGATGTGTTTATTCAATAGGATTAGGGTATCTTATATAGAGAAAAAGTTCCTAGAGAGTCCACAAGAGAAAAATACATAAAAGACCCCAGAGGATGACATGACATATATAAAGTAGAAAATATAATAGCTTTAACACCATTCATTTAGCTGAAGGCCCTATTTATAGAGAGGCCACACAACATGGTAGGATTTCAACACATTTCTAGAACGTTCTACACTCACAGAAAAGAGAAGAAAGAAGATTCTGGATCCTTACCTCCCTTTAAAATAAAATACAAATTTAGCATTACTCCTTCACATTTAATGAGACACTTCATGAGATGCATTCAGATATTTGAGAAAAGGTACAAAAAATCAAAATAAATTGTAGAACATAGCTACTTGTTAGCATTCAACAAATATGGAGCAGTGCACTATTCCTATTCAACATGAAATCATAATTCTAGAACAAGGTCAGGGTCGGAACAAGCAACCCAACCCGCTTGAAACCTTGAAAGCTTCACCTCAAACCTACAAGCCCTTAGGGTACCAAAGAGGGCAAATAAAGTTTGAAAGCTAAGCGTTCAAGATGGACAGGAACACGCTTCACCTCAAATCGGAGTTTTTCCGCTTGAGGCTTCTTCTTCTTCAGATCAAGAACGCCAAGATCAACATATGATGCACAAATACACGTGGAATAAAATGGAAAATGGATATCTAAGCATAAACATACGTAGGAGCTTAGAGGGGGGCTTACCTACACGTTGAGACCTTGGGGAAAAGCTTTCCAAAGGTTGGTCACCACCTTGGAGCTCATCTCCAAGATCAAAACCAGCAAATTTTGCAGAAAATAATATAATCGACGATGCAAAATTTGCATATAGAATAAAGGTTTTTTTAGAAACTACATTTTCGATCAAAAATTTAAAAAAATAAAACAGAAAATGTTCGCAAAATGTACTTGGGCCTGGAAGACCAAGGATGGCGTTGGCCGACGGAGGCCGCGCTCAGCTCCCGAGTTGGCGTAAGTCTGGAGCTCTGATATGATTGGGTTTTGAGTGGCCGGAGGGCGGAGGCATGATGATGGGTTCTTCTCTTCTGGATCCATTTTTCTCACCATCTTGTAGTCCGGGACGGCGAAGGCCGATGGCTTGGGAACAGGAGGTGAAGCGGCGTCGTTACGTGGTGGAGGAGGCGAGGCGGCTGGGGCGACGTCATGCTTTATTTTTAAAATTTATTTGCTGCAGCCCATCCATAGCAGACGGGGCCAAATGGGCCTCTAATGACTGGTAGGCCTTTTTGACTTCTACAACGAGAAGGAAAAGTTGGATAAACTTGGTTAAGTCCATTAACTGGATTACATATTAAACTTTTTTATTTTTAGGAAATCATTATTTTTATTATTAGGGATTTTTAAGTACGATAAATGCAAGAAGTGTATGGGAAGAAAATAAGCACCAATGATGAAAGGAATGTGTCAAGTCTGCGCTGAGAGATATGATTAGAAGTTTTTAGCATGATAAAATAAATTGTTGGATCAGGGATAGAAGAAGCGGAAGAAGTGCCTGGAAGGAAAAGAATTGAACTAAAGCTTGAACTTGCCTGAGATATGATTCTCTCGCACATGGTTCTTAGCCTCAATAGAAGAGACAAAACTTCTGGTGATTGTGTGCTGTGGAACTTTGCAATGAAGGAGAAACTTCATTGAACCTCAAAGCCATACTAATTTACAATAAACTAATTGAAATTGATAAATTCTTCCAAACTATTCCCCTTAACAACAACAAGAATTCCATTTGATGTACAAACTTAGCAAATACGGGTCAAAAATGGTACATATAGTTCCGTTGTGCATCGCCCTCAATCCTGCAACATCCATTGTCATCCTCTTCATTACCGTCCTCATCAAAGGGCATGTCCTATTGGAAGATGCAACACTTCTTGGATATCTTTTTTCATTGTTATTTGCCCAACCTCACCAGAGGTCATCCTTGTGATGAATCCCTGATCATCACTCTTTATTCTTTTATTTTAGCTAATTATCTTGGCAAAGCATCATGTAAATACAATAAATTAAGCATTATGAATGCATTTGTTAAATATACATAATTAACATGTATTTGTACAAAAATAAAAGAATAAAGAAAAAGAAAAGGGAAGGAGGTATTTAAAATAAATACGGAGTGACCCGAACCCCAAGAGAAGGCCAAGCATTGGCCTGATCGTCAAATAAAATAAGTAGAGAGAGATAGGCCATACTCTAAATTGTACATTTTAGTTATGTAAATAAATAGTTACTTTTGACAAATAAAAATTCTTTGTACCTCCTTGTATATAATTTTAAAAATAAAACAAAAATCAGAAAAATAAAATAAAATAAAAGAAAAAGAAAAATTCTCTCTCCCTTGTACATAATACATGCTTTCTTCTCTATTTATTATATACCTATAAAAATAATAAAATAAAATAAAAATGATTTTGTACTCCAAAAGTTATGTTATAAATAAATAAAATAAAAAATTAGGGTGTTTGTGTAAAAATAATAAAATAAAAATAATTGTATAAAATACATAGGTATATTATACATGTACATAATACACTATACTGTATATAGAGTAATTTATTTTTCATAAAAATAAATAAAAATCACAGAAAAATAGTTTGAAAAATAACAAACATTTTTTTATTTTATACACTTTTTGATTTTAAAGCATTTATTAATTTTTTTATTGAATTTAGAAGTATTTTGTAAATTCTGATTTTCTAATTGGTCGGCTGGATTGTTGACTGCGGATCAACGACGTCTTCTTCCCGGGTCAGACTCGGATCCTGCTCGTCGGAGTCCTTTCTCGAAATTTTCCAGCCCGATTCTACACTCTGTTGGCCTCGAAATTCAGACCCCACAATCCTCCTACCTCCGACATCCTCGCGGGTCCTTTGCCTGATCCGATTCTTTCTAGGGTTCGGCACTGCACTCAGATCTTTCCAGACCCTCAACTCGCCTATAAATATTCTCTTCAGCCTCCATGGAGAGGTATCTCATACCTCACTCCCTTCTCGACCCGTAGCCACCTTCAGCTGAGTGACAACTGCTCGAAGCACCCTTCGGAGCTCGATTTGGTGCAGTAGAGGCGACACTCACCCTTCGTGGCTGGACATCCACCGCGAGCAGCCTCCCCCGCCTTTCGCATCGAGGTTGAGGCCATCACCCCGACATCTTCGCCTAGAGCTCAGGAGCGCACTGATGAATACTCATTCATCACTCTTTATTCTTATATTTTAGCTACAAAAACCTTTGCAAATGCACGTAGATACTTGTAAATACAAATAATTACCAAAAGCATGCATTGTGTAAAAAGTAATAATTAGCATGTTTTTGTGCAAAAATAAAAGAATAAAGATTAAAAAGAAAAAGAGGGAAATATTTAGAATAAATATTGAGCAACCTAATCCCAAGAGAGGGCTTAGCATGGGCCTGACCGCATAAAAGCCAAAATAGAGAGAGATAGGGAGCTCATGTGTATAAATATACCTGTAAATAAAATAAAAATATTTTCCTCCAAAAATAGAATAAAAGTGGCTTGTACATATTTGTATATAATTGTAAATATAAAATCCAAATAAAAATTGAAAAATCAAAAAGAAAACAAAAATACTCTACCTTGTGCATATTCATCATGTATATATTCCCCTATCTATATTTATTTCACCCTATAAATAAATAAAGTAATTTCCTTAAAAATTTGTATATATTCTATATTTTATGATGTAAATAAATAAAATAAAAACCATTAAAACAAAAGCAAAATAAAAAGAATAAAATTAAAAACCAAAAAGAACCTTGTAAATATACCATGTATATAGATGTATATATCTATTTATTTCACCCTTGTATATAAATAATAAAAATAAAATAAAAATACCATTTTATTCCTAATTTTATGCTATAAATAAATAAAATATAAAATAGGAATAAAAATGCACAAAAATAACTCATTAAAAATAAAAAATCAAAAACCTATATTGTACATATACCTATATATAGCACCCTAGTGTAAATACCTTATTTTTATTTTGAAAAATTAATTAAAAATCACCAAAAAATAGAAAAAATTAAAACAAATATTTTTCATGTTTTAAGTTTTCTTTAATTCGACCATTTCCTATTTTATTTCTAATTTCCAAATCATTTTGACGTGGCTGATCCTCATTGGTCCACGGGGGACGTTGACCCCCCGGTCAACTCCCCCCCTTGGACCACTTCCCACGGGTCCATGATGCCCGACCCGATTTCTCAACATTTTAGCATCACGACCCGATCACCTCACACCCAAACCCAGGGTCCAATTCGTTCCTGCCAGATCCGACACCCTCGCCGGCATGCCCGCCTCGGGGTCCGCGCTCTGAGCTGCCCTACCCGATCGATTTTAGCCGGACCCCTGGCCGTATAAATTTCGAGCTCCGCCCCCCATTTCCGCATCTTTGGCTCCCCACCTTACCATCCCAGGACCTTCATTGCCATCCTCGAGGTGACAGCTCGCCGTTGGCCGTGTCGCAGAGAGGAGAGGGTGCCCGGACCTTAGATCCGGCGTCTTCGCGCCGCCGTGCTCCGCCTGAAGGTAGAGCTCGAGCCTCGGGCCTCGACGACCCGCGAGGCGACGACCCAGAGCTCCCAGAGCTCACGCCCAGTCGACCCATCCGCCCAGGTAGCCGTAGTTTTCTTTCCTTTTCTCTAATTTCGCATTTCGCCCAATTCTCCCCTTTGCCGTTCTGCTTCGATTCCGTCCATCCCAGTCGCCTACTCGATCATCGGAGCATCCTATCACGACTGCCTTCCCCTCGCGCATCTTCTCCATCCATCCATTCAACCCAGCTCGCACAGGAGCTGGGGTTTCGAGCTCCTCCGCCGTCGCACCGCCGGAGCTCGACCATCTCGCCGCACCGATCACCGTCACCCCCGCTTACATGGTCGAGGCACTTTGCCCTCGACCCGCAAGTTCGTTGCACGTCTTTGCAGGTCCCAGGAAGCCCATCTGAGGGCTTCGACATCCAGGTGCAGCAGCTTGACCTCCGCCGGACTCGCCTGAGCTCCCCAGAGCTCCATCGAGCCATCAGAGGATACAAGTAGACGCGGAAGGCCTCCACGCTTCTTCTCCGATCATCCGTGGCCTTCGAGGAGGACTCCAGAGCCAGCACGAGCCCGGCGATGTTCGCCGGTGATCAGTTCATCCTCCATCCTCCGCAGCCGTCCGATCCCCCCTTCAACTCCAGATTAGATCTGAGACGTCCATGCCAGGAGCCGCCATCACCGCTCGATCTTTGGAGGAGCGATCGTGACCGTCGACTCACCGAGGGTTAGCCACGCAGCCAGCAGTCGTTAGATCTCCACGTGGCTCGCATCCGACGGTCGACGTAATAAGGGTAAATTACTTCTTAGGCCCTTAGTTTTCTTGTTGTTCTATTGTAGTCCTGTAAATACTTTAGATACTTTATTTTAGTTTGGTAAATTGCATAGTGGACCCTATCATTTTCTGTATTTACATGTATGCCCCTGTGTGTAGTGGAACACGTGCGTCGGCACGTGCTTATTTGGGTTATTTGCATGTTTAGCCTCATAGTTCTAGGGTGTTATTGAATGAATTAAAATTTTTTTTAATTGCAAATATACCCCTGTGAATAGATTTTATGCACATGTGCTTGATTTAGTGGGTTATTTACACTGAGGCCCCTAGACTTTTAATACCTGTTATTAAATAGTCCAGGGACCTTAGTTTCTTTGCAATTAGGTCCCTGAGTGCCCAGGTCATGTGCCTCACGCGTGCAACCTTGGAAAAATTACACCGGACCCCCTAGAACTTCTACTATTTGCGTACAGATCCCTGTGCACTGTACCCTAGTTTTGATTTTTAATAAATATTAAACCAACTCCAAATGTGATGAAAATTGGGTACATGGCTCTTGCCATAGTGTAAAATTTTCTCCTATTTTTGGAGACATTTTTTATTTCATTTACTATTTTTAAAAAATCAAAAACATGCATTTTCTTTACTGTCTAAGTTTTAAAATCACAAAAAAATATTAAAACACATCTAAAAATTACAAAAAATTAGACAATAGTTGTTTTATGTTGTTTGATTTTCTGACCAATTTTGATCATTTTTTGGATATCTAAACCCTTAAAAATTACAAAAAACTAAAAACCCTATAAAAATTCTAATAATTAATTGAAAAATCCAAAAACAATAATTCCAGTGCCTAAATTTTCCTTATATCTTCTAGTTTCTAGGAAAATTACTTCAGATCTTGATAGGGCCTTTATCTATTTTATATTGGCTCTCCAAGTCTGACTGGACAGCACCTTCATTTTTCTGTCTTGATTTATTTTTAAAAAATTTAATAAAAATCAGAAAAATACCAAAAATTAACTAAAAACAGTAAAAAATATAAAAAAACATTAAAATTTTTTTATTTTAATTTTTGGGTGATTTTTGAGTGCTTTAATAATTGGTTGAATAGGCTTGTTTATTTGTTTCCTTTATTTTCTTCATTAATTAAAAATCCAAAAATATATACAAAAATTAAAAATCCACCAAAAATACATTTCTTTTATTTTATTTCTTTTTAGACTACTTCGTAGGCCGCAAGGCCATTACGTGCTCCTTGTGTTCGACCCTGGTCGCTATACCAGGTTAATCTAATAGCGAGACCCCTACTTGAGTTTGATTGATTTTTGTCCAATTTTGGTGGTCTATTTTTCTCGATCGACTGCGCTTGGTGACTTAGGTCACAACGACCCTTGATTACCTTTTACCCGAGTGATCAGGCGTGTCATCAGAATGGCGCCGTTGCCGGGGAGCACGGCTTAGTAGTCATTTTCTTTATTTTTCATTTTCTTTTTATTTTCTTTTTCGTGGCTTTCCGCGGCTCTTTCTGAGTCTGCAGCTTTTTGCGGCTCTTTCTTTTTCATTTATTTTTGTTTTATTTTCTTTTTATTTTCTTTTATTTTATTTTTATTTTTGCTTGTTTATTTTATTTGCCATTTTTGCTTATATACACATGTTTAGTTTTTCTGCCTTATTTGATTATTATTCTTGGTTTGACACTCTGTTTCTTTCTTGCGAGGGCCCGAGGACTGATTTAGCCGAAGATAGGCGGTTTTAAGTTCAACACAAAGCGTGAACTCAGTCGGTGTATTGACCACACTAAACCTGGACTAAAGTCAACAATTAACCCACACTAAAGATCAATAAATTAGAACTAATGTGGAGTTAAAATTTATTTTTAACTCTACATAAAAGATGTATAGGTGCAAGTATGTAGAGAGTTCGAACACAGGGAGCAAGCAGGGTAGTTCAAGCAAATGTGCTCAAGTGTGTGTGTGTGATATGTCTACACTAAGCAAGCAAGCAAATGAAATTTTTGTGGGTTTTTAATTTTAATTTTTTTTCTTTTTTTAGTTTATTTTAATTTTTAATTTTGTATTTTGATTTTTAATTTTCTGATTTTTATAATTTTATATTTTATATTTTTTTTCAATATTGGAAAGCAAAGACAATGTAATGAAAGACAAGGTAAAATATTTATAAAAATGTGAAAAAATAACCAAAAATTCAGAAATAAATTATTTTTGACATTTTTAGGATTTTTTACTATTTTTGTGATTTTTGGGGATTTTTCAAGGTGTTTTTGATATTTTTAATTACTTAAATAAGTCAAAACAGTGAAACAAGAGCTGGCTGTGAATAAAATGGGAATCAAAAATAGCAAACAGTACTAAAAAATTTTCACAATAATTTTTAAATAAAGCTGCTGAAATAGAGAACAAACATGAGTTGAGTTTGTATTTTTTAGAGTTTTCTACTATTTTATATATTTTTTGAAGTTTTTGAGTGTTTTTAAATTTTTAGTGTTTTTTCTTTTGAGATTTTTAGTGATTTTTGGACGACACTAGAATAGGATATAATAGACACTAGGTAATTTTTTTAGAATTTTTAGAGGTGTTTTAATATTTTTTTGGCATTTTCTAAGCTAGATTGTACATAAAAAGGCTGTTTTTGATTTTTAATAAATATGAAAATAAAATAAAATCAAAAACTAAAATGATAGCGTGAAAGTACAGGTATTCAGGACCTTAAGTTCAAAATTTGAGAAATTTTGGGATTCAAATGATACCCTAATTAATTATATCAAGCACTTAAAGATTTAAAAGTCTAGCAAGGGCATTTACGCAAATATGCAAGATCCCAAGGGCTCTTCTGCAGTTTTCGCACAAAATATATACTGCATAAAATATTCTCTGGACTAAAAGTTAAAAGCACAAGCTACGAGTCTATCCCCGCAAAATCGCCAAGTAGACACGTGAGGAACCACGTGCTCCACTAGCAGGGGCGTAAGTTCAATATTACAAAACACCAAGGGCTACCATGCAAAATATACAAAACTATTAAAAGCAGATGAAAGATTTTTGTGCCAATTAAAAATTACAAAATTGCGTGAGGGAAAAACTGCAAAATACCCAGGCGCTTTAATCGCACAACCGAGAATATTTAACATGTGCCACGTGGCGTGCGGACGATGCCCGATGCCCCTTCGATTATAACGGCCAGGATTAGATCCTGGCTCACGATCTAACGGCTGTGGGGACTCCAAGATCCAAGGGCAACTGTGCTTCTGGAGGAACGAGGCTGATCGAACGGCAAGGAAGACCCCAGGATGAACTGGGAAGAACTCGAACTTGGGGGTCCCTCGCCCGCTTGAATCACGCAGCTCCGTCGTCTCCGAGCGCCACGACCAGTCCCAGACGACTCCTGGAGAGGTGCTCTTCCTTCCAGCGGTGCCAAAATGGCCGGGAGGGCACTGATGCGCCGCCGCAAGGTCGAGGAAAGGTGTGGCTCCAGGTACCTGTTCTTGGACAAAATTTGACTCCAGCTGGAGCCACTCAAGCCCTGGGTCCTGCAAAAAGGTTACAGGAAAGCGAGGGCAAAATGCCTCGCTCCCCTTAGCGGCGGAAGACGGTGGCGAATGGCGAGGGAGGAGCTCACCGGAGCGAACTCCGGCGAGATGAACGGTGAAGGTGGCGAAATTGGGCGAACGACGAAGTGAAGATGGAAATCGAATCCTAATGCTAAGACGAAGCTAAAAGAAGCAATAAAAACAGGGAAACATACCTCAAAGACCTGTGGTCTGAGATGGAACCTCACAGCGGCGTAGGCCACCGGAGATGATTGTTGGAACGTGGCTCGGCCCCCCGCTACACCTCGACAAGGGTGGGGATCAACCCCCTGTCACCGGGGATCCACCAGATAGCCCTCGGAGGTATGAAGAATGGCCAAGAACGGTTCAAAAGGATATGGAGGTGAATGGGCTGGTTTTGAAGAATGGTTGAGGGGCGACTTTCGAGGGCCGATCACGGGCGGGACATGAAGATCTGGTAGGATCTAAGAGGTCAGCGGCCTAGGTGGATCTACAGTGAACAACTTTCATGAAGAAAGCGGTTGCCCTCGAGCAACGCATCAACGGCGAAAAAATCGAGAAGAGAGGGTCATAGGCGTTCTGACATGCTGCAGGAGGAGGCCAGGAAGTTGACCAGTGGGTCAACTTTCCAGCCACCTGGTTGGTCCACGTGGACCAACCAGGAAAATCCGCAGGAAAAATATATTCAAAAATCAATAAAAAATAGATAATGATTTTATTGATTTTTAATTACAAAATGAAAAATGTTTATTTTTTTATAAATTATTTTATTGTGAATTTTATTTATTATTATGAAGTATATTTTTGCAAGTTACCTTTTATACCCCTATATAGGTATATTATCGATGTATTTTAGTACTTTATTTTTATTTTATGTATTTTAATTTTATTATTTTTGTTTATTATTTTATAAAATTATAGCATACTTTTATATACACAACTATATTTTTATTTTATTTTATTGAAGTATTTTGTATATTAAATAAAATAAAAGTGTGTTTTATATAGGTATAAGTATATGTATAATACCTATGTATCAAATATATATAAGTATTTTTATTTAAGTTGTATTTATGTTTTTTTATTCTAATTTTAATGCACATAATTATTATAAGTAATATTTACAACATTATAAAAATATAAAAATATAAAAATAATGAATAAATAATAAATTGAATTTTTTAATATGTACAAGTATACAATAGGGATCCAAAACTCAACTTTCAAACCGTAGCTCCGCCAAATGCGAAACCACCACCATTAATTAGCTTATTTTCTTCTATATACAATTAAAGGTGAGTACGCTGCATTTGGAGTTTTTATTTGTGAGATACGGGTCTGGGAAGTTGGCATTCTGGATTTTTATTCAGACCTTAACTTTTTATCTGTATATTATTTCTCTGTGAAATCAATTTTGTATTTTTCTTTATTAAATTATCTACAACTTTCATATACAAAGTTTCTTTATTTGATGTATAAAAAGTGGAACCAAAAATAGGTCCCAAAATTAATAAAGAATGAATAGAATGTATAGGTATTTAGCCCTTATCTCCCCCTACTTTATTCCTTGTCGACCTATTCATCAAGATGCCTAGGTCTCGGGGTTTCGGGTCATAAAATATTTACAATATTTTATTCTTTTTCTTTTCTTTATTCATTCTATAATTTTGGCCTTAATTTCAGTATTTTATACACTATTGTGATGCACATGCATGGATGCTAAGATGCTCTATTTAAGGGTATTTACAGGCATTTGCTAGGGTTTTTAGTGCCAAAATGATAGAATAAAGATGATGAAATGTGGATTCATCAAGGACCGAGGCGGCGACTCTCGAGACGCCGGCGCAACCGCGGGATTCGGAGGCGGCTCCCTTCTGCACGGAGCTGCAGGAGAGCGTGAGAGAGGAGCTGAGTGGGAGAGGTTTAGAGTAGATTTTATTTTTTGTCATTTGAACTGTTGTAATAATACAGGGACACTCAACAGGACTTGGACTTGAGACTTTTTAGCGGGTCTGTTTCGCCGAGCACCGGTGTGCTCGGGGGACCCAGTAGCTAGTTTAGATTTTTCGCGGCTTTTTCGCGGCTTTTTGGTTTTTAGCTGCCTTTTACGGTTTTACGCAGGTTTTTATCGAGCCCCTAGCAGTAGGACTTTCTGTTTGACTATGCCGTAATTTGTAAGATCCACACACCTAATAGATTGCTTGTTCCTATAGATCGTTAATTAGACCTACTAATAAAACATTAATAAAAATAGCTGATTCATTTTCCTTCGAGCCTACGTGCCGCAGCCTGCCCTGCCAAGCGCTGCTCCTGAACCCGATTTGTCGGGAGGAGGAGGGGTAGACCGAGACCTAACTCTCTGGATCGAAGGCTGGTGACCAGCTAGACGGTTCTGTCGTGTAGAACTTCTCTGCTTAGGACTCAGCTTTTCCCGCTGCACCATATAGATAGTTTATTTTCTGTCTTTAAATTCTGCGCGGATCATATTGCATGTAGAGTGCTGGAGACATGTACGCATTTCTATCTTTGCATGCATCATTGATTTCATCACGCATCGGCTTTTTCATCTTCTCACCCCTGTTTTTGACTTAATAACCGGGAGAACAGAAAAATTCGTTAGGCCTCTTTGTTTTTATTGAAAAAGATCTAAAAAGAAAAACCATAAAATTGGGACTGCTGTTTCTGACGTTCAAATTGTCGCAAATAGTATTCCCTACGGGACTTTTCCCGACGGATTATTTCCGACGATTTAGCTGTCAAGTGGCACTATTTGTGACGGATTGAGCACTATACGTTACAGAATTTGTCGTTGGGAAAAGATATTTTTCCTGTAGTGTACCACGTATTTAAAAAAATCCAATATTTCCTATTATACAACGTCCTTAAAAATTGAAAGACGGTTTTGGAAAGAAACGATTCAAATAAATGCTTCCACGCGGATGATTAAGGATCCAAACGCTATGATAGTAATAAATATAATTCGGTCAAGTAAATGTTTATTGTGAGATCAGTAATATCAAGATAATGATCAATAATTTACATCCAAATAGTTACATTGTACAGAATTTAGTAATATGTATAAAATGGTCAAGTAAATGTGTGTTGTGAGATCAGTAATAACATAACAAATGGTTAGTAATACCATTGTCTATGTAATGTGCATTGCATTAACAAATAGTTACTTACTTACTTGAGCAATGCCGATGACTTACTGACCATTAAGTTGTTATTATTGATCTCATAGTAGCTATTACTTGAGAATCGCACACATATTACTAAACATGTGATATAAGACATAGATATATACATTACTGAACACAAACAATAATTTACTTGATAATTGTATATATATTACTTGAGTATCATATATAAATTACTGAAATCTTTTCAAAGTAATAAAACATAAGGAAATTACTGACCATTTGTTGTAGTTTTACTGACTTCACAACAAGCAATTACTCGTCCATTGTGTATGTATTACTGAAATCTGCACCATGTAATAAAATGAATGTAAATTTCTGACCGTTGTTTGGATATTACTGACTTCACAACAAGCACTTACTTGTCCATTGTGTATATATTACTGAATTATGCACCATGTAATAAAAAGAATGTAAATTACTAACCGTTGTTTTGGATATTACTGATCTCGCAACAATCATTTACTTGGTTATTTTATATATATTACTGACCTGAGAATTTGGATCTCGATTTTCTGCAACAAATCATCGATTCGAATGGTTTCTTTCCAAAATGATCTCCCTATTTTTTAGGACGCGATATAATTGGAATATCACTTATTGTTAAATCGCTTTGCATATTAATCTCCTTCCAAAAATAATATCCTTCGAAATAGGTAACCACTGAATTGGTAATACACGTGTGTGGCCTACAAATGGTGCTCACCGAAACGCTAATGAGCCATGTGCGCATTGGATAAAAATCCTATGTGTGTGTGTGTGATTCCTAGAGAAAATCAATAGGAAACATAATTAGTGTATATGTAAGTTCCATTAAATATGAAAATAATTATAACAAAAGTAGTGACTAATGTGTTTACCATTAGAGAGCTTCAGTGAACTGACTCCTTGAAGGATAGCCTGCAGATATTTACAACCCATGAGTATATAGGAACAAATTTCTAATACGCTATAAATATAACTTGTATGTGGATATAACAAAGTAACTTGTATAGGTTTGCATGAATTTCAAGTATAATAAATATAATAGGGGAAAGATACAATGAGATTGATGTGAAAAAGAGAACTCAAGTATTTGACATAAAACCTATAGCTCTGGAGGCCTTTCCCTATTATAACCGATCTCATCGTCGTTAAACATGACCATGGTTCCCTTTTGCTTATAATTTTGTATCATTCTTCAATTCTCAACCTCAACATGGTCCTTATAATCATTTAAAATAGGATGGATTCTATAGTGACAACAAAGATTTATGGGTTAAAAGAAATTGCACTCTATAAATAGCAATGGGAAAATACAAAATAATACCATTACATATAGTTGCTAGAAATAAACGTTATATTGAGAGAATTTCGTGTATGGTTTCGAGACTTTTTAATAGTTGTATACATATTTGCAAAACAAATAAAAACAAATAAAATCGATACATCCTATCCACACACGATAAAATAAAAGCGTTTTAACTTTCTTTCACACACACACACATGAAGACACCGATACAATTCTCATCTTCTGATGATATGCATGTATTTTACCATTTCTGCACCTGGAAAAAAATTAGAATGTATAAATCAGTTTGTTTATTTATAATTGCAAAAAAGGGAGAAAATATATTTTTTGTAGATCATTAAAAACACATAATTATATTTTGTTTGAAGATGGACATAATGGGAGACAAATACAAATCTATCTAATATTAGAGATATTAGAGTGTGTCATTAGTGAACTCACCTCAGTCCATAAAATTTGGACGATATATCCGTACTAACATGCACAAGAAGAATGCACAAGTATGTATGTATCCATATTACCGAAAAATGAAAATCATATCCCTATTTGTATACATGTCTGCGACGAAATGAATTTTTTTCCATCAGAATATGTATTGGAAAAGGAGTACTGAAATACATCCTAATGTGCACATATAATCCTCAGAAAATAAATAAATAAATCGTATTAAAAATAAAAATGATGAATAACAAAATAGTTGATATCAATAACATTGTCAGTTTGATGGGAAAATCTGTATCGAAAAGGGAATATAAACAAATCTATATACATATTAAAAGGAGTGCCAACACACATTCATGGATAAAAATTGAAAGCGATGCCGAATGCGGTATCTTGGAAGGAAATATCGTGATATATCGGCGATATATTGCCGATATATCAACCTTGAGACGAGACCTATATGGGTACCGATATGGCGAAATATCTTCCTTTTCAGGCATTTCCTTCACAAAGTGTGTCCATGTGAGCGATATTTCGGCAATGTATCGTCGAAATATCGTATCGATGCGGTATCAAAATGATATCGAAATCGATACGGTCGTCCCTCCTGCCGACACCTCCTACTTCCCCCACCAACCTCATTCCCCTCCTTGACCCGGCTCTCCAGTTCTTCCCCTTCTCGCCTAAACACCATTAACACATCTTATTCCCGACCTCCTCCTCCTACGTCTCCGCGAGGATGACCGATTCCATTGCTAATGAGGTTGATCTCAACCACATAGATGCCCATCTCTTCTGTAACTCTGATGATAAGGGGAGCCTGGGGATTGGGGAGCACTCCTGGAAGTCGGTGTCCTTCATGAACTCGAGTAACATGGACAACACATGTGCACTTGAGACTTATGGTCACCCTCTCCATGGATCCCGACCTCAAGACCTATGTCATTGATGTAGAGAAGGTGTTTGATGAAATGAAAATCGGTGGTAGGAGTTACCTTCCGAGGTTTCATATAAGCTTCCAATAGTAGGAGATGGTGATGTCGAACTATGTGCTTCATATTAGCCGGCGGGGGAGGTCGTGACCATCACAACAAAATCAACCTCCGATAATAATTTGAATATCTTAGAGCTAATCAATATCTATAATATATCTTAAAGGGTTTTAGATACTGACGCCTATAATTTGGATATCTTAAAGCTAATCGATATTAAATATAATGGATGTTTGTAACAAATGAGGTTCCCATGTTTTAAAGAAGAGAAGTATTGAATTACGCATACTTAACTTCTATTCTGCGGATCCTGATTCGCGGAGGTGTTGAATGGTTCAATTGATGAACTTATGATCTTCTCATGAAATGGTGGTGGATGGAAGTCGCGAGCGCTATCACGGGCTACTTCAAGTCCATGAGCATGAGGGCCCCTCATTGCAGATCTAGGTGGTTGGGCCTTAGGGTGAACAACATTTCAGAGGGTGATTCGGTTGATTTGACAAGAGCGTTAAGCATGGAGGAGGTCCGTGATACGTTATTCTCCCACTCCTCGGATGGGTGCCCTGGTCCAGACGGGTTTCCAGTGTTCTTTTACAGAGAATTTTGGGACTTCATTGTTGAGGACCTGATGGTGGTGATGGAGGAATTTTTGGATGGGGACAGGTGATTTGCGAGGCTCAACCGCTCTTTCATCTTCTTTGTTCCTGAAAAGGAGGATGCCTCCAGTGTGGAGGACTACTGGCCCATTGCCCTCTCAAACGAAGTGTACTTGATCCTGGCTAAGTTGCTTGCGAACAGACTAAAGAAGGTGCTGAACAAGATTATCTCCCCGGCTTCGAGTGCTTTTCTCCTGGGTAGGTAGTTGCTGGACAGTATGGTGCTAGCATTGGAGATTGTTGTAGATTGGTGTAGGTGCAAGACTAAATGTGTCCTTTGGGAGGTGGATTTCTCCAAGGTGTATGACTTTGTGGATTGTCGCTTCATTTGGGTTTCTCTACACTAGCATAACTTTTCTCCTAGGTGGATAGACTGGATGAAGAGATGTATCACCATTGTCTTACACAATGTTGATGAACGGGCAGCTGAAGGGTGGCTTTTCCAGCCACAATGAGGTGTTCGATAGGGCTACCCTCTTGCAGTGATGTTCTTTTCCTTGCTTCAATTGCGTTGACAGTCATGGTGGACCATGTTGTTACATGTGGTTTATTTCGAGGATACTTGAAGGAGGAGATTTCTATTTCAGTCCTCTAGTATGCGGACAACACGACCCTTTTTATCTAAGGGGACCCAATGAGTTGCCACAGGAGATCTTCGGTTCTTGATTTGTTCGGGATGGTGTCGGAGTTGGGAATTAACATGTACAAATTGGAGTTCGTTTCTTTTGGGATATCGGAGGATGGTGTTGCTATTTGAGAGGGCTGGTTGCGGTCATCTCGAGGACAACTGCATATTAGATACCTTGGTGTTCCTATAGTGGCTGGTAAAATGAAGGTACATGATTGAGGTCCTGTGATTGAGAAGGTGGAGTAGAGACTTGCAGTTTGGAAGGCATCGTGTCTTTCAAGGGGGAGGTTGGTATTGTTGAAGTCAATCCTCTTTTCCATTCCGATCTTTTTTCTCTCGTCGAAGCTGTTACCAGTTGGTGTGCGAAAGAGACTCAAAGGTTTCATGCGTAGGTTCTTTTGGACTGCCTTGGCGAAGACCAGGGGCGTGGCTCTCATCGATTGAACGTTGATCATATGTGCCAAGGAGGACGGGGGTCTTTGTGTCAGAAGCCTTGAAGAGATGAACAAGGCTCTTCTTTGCAAATGAGTTACCCATATTCGGAAGGTTGCGATAGATTGGTCTGTGTTATTCTCTGTATGGTATAAAGGGTGGGAACCACATTTCCCGAGTGTGAGGATTTGGGAATTGCACCATTATTCTTCTGGAAGGGTATCTGTGGTCCATCCTTCCTACCGGTAATAAGGGACTGGTCGAGTTTTCGATTTAGGTTACATGACTGGTTCGAAGGTCGTGTGCTGGGTGAGCATTTTCCGAGGCTGAAGTAGGGTTAAGCATGGGATGGGTTCGGGTCGGGTTTGTCGTGGCCCGGCCCAAACCCATTTTGGTATATGGACTAATGGGCCAGGTGATGAATACCCATTCATCACTCTTTATTCTTATATTTTAGCTACAAAAACCTTTGCAAATGCATGTAGATATATGTAAATACAACTAATTACCAAAAGCATGCATTGTGTAAAAACCTATAATTAGCATGTTTTTGTGCAAAAATAAAAGAATAAAGATTAAAAAGAAAAAGAGGGAAATATTTAAGATAAATATTGAGCAACCTAACCCAAGGGAGGGCTCAGCATGGGCCTGACCGCATAAAAGCCAAAGTAGAGGGAGATAGGAGCTCTTGTGTAAATATTTATGTAAATAAAAATAAATATATTTTCCTCACCAAAAATATGCTTGTAAATACTTGGATATATTCAGAAAAATATAAAAACAAAATAAAAAGATAAAAATCAAAAAGGGAACAAAAACATCACCTTCACCATGTACATAAACCATACCTATGTATTTATTTAGCCTTGTAAATATATAAAATTAATTTTTATAATTTTTGTAACTAGTCTATGTTATATATTGTAAATAAATAAAATAAAAACAATGAAAATAAAAACAAAACAAAAATAGAAAAATTAAAAATACAAAAATACATTGTACATATACCATGTATATAAATGTATAGATGTATTTATTTCACTTATGTAAATAGATAATAAAAATAAGATAAAAATACCTTTTTATTCCTTGTTTTATTCTATAAATAAATAAAATATAAAATAAGGATAAAATTGTATAAAAATAATAATTAAAAATCCAAAAAATCAAAACCCTATATATTGTATATACCTATGTATAGTACATATTATGTATATAGCCTATTTTTATTCCCAAAAATTAATTAAAAATCACTAAAAAATAGAAAAAAATAAAAGAAAAATATTTCATGTTTTGAGTTTTTGCAGATTCGGCCCCTAGCTACCCATATTTGTCACTTCAAGATCCAGCCACGTGGCCGAATCCCATTGGGTCCTGGGGATGTTGACCGCCCGGTCAACTAGCCCCCCCAGGACCACTTCCCACGGGTCTGAGCTCCGGACCCGACTTCTCCTATTTCTACCCGCTCGACCCGACACCCATTTCCCTAAACCCCGGCTCCGTTTTGAACCTCCCACACCCGACACCTTCGCCGGGCATCCATCTCGGGATCCGCGCGCTTCATCGACCTACCCGAGCCCGTCTTAGCCGGACCCCTCCAACGCATATAAGCGAGCTCCGCCACCTTCTCTCTCCATCTTTGGTCATTCGCCTTCTTCTCCTGTGAGCTCCAGAGAGCGTGTGAGGTGACAGCTCGCTCCTGAGCCTGTTGCAGCGAGGAGAGGAGGAGTCTTCCATCGATCCGGCGACGTAGCCGCCGTAGCTCCGCCACCTGAGCGAGCTTCGAGCCTCGGGCTGAGACGTCCCTTGAGGCCAAGACCGGGAGCTTCCCCAGCTCCGTCACAGTCTCTCCGACCACCCAGGTAACCCCTTAGGCTACCCATTTCCTTTGATTTCCATTTACCCCCAATTCGCGCCGCCGTCGTATTTTTCCGATTCACCCCGGTTCCAACCACCATCCGATCATCGGACCCGACCTTCGCGTTCGCCTTTCTCCGACGCACATTCTCCACCCACGCACTCAACCCAGCTCGCACAGGAGCTGGGAATCGGGCTCCTCCATCCACCACCTTCGCCGGAGCCCGCCACCCCGACACACCAGCCACCTTCGCTACGCCTAACCGGGTCGAGGAAGTTTGCCCTCGACCCGCGAGTCTTCTGAGATACTTTGCAGGTCCTACCGAGCCCATCTGAGGGCGTCGGTCATTCAGGCCAGGAGACCCAGCTCCGCCAACGTCGTCCAAGCTCCACGGAGCTTGGCTCGATCATCGGAGCCCACCGGCAGACGCGGGAGCCTTCCGCGATTCTTCTCCGACGTTCAGAAGGCTCCAAGGAGGAGCACCGTGCACGCCCGAGCCCGGCGAGTCTCGCCGGGGCCTTGTTCTTCCAGCATCCTCCCGCGCCGTCGATCGTCATCCCTCGCTCCATTTCCAATCTGAGCCGTCCATCCCTGGAGCAGCCAGCACCGTCAGATCCGAGGAGACGTCATCTGGAGCGCCCACCATCCGCAGCCGTCAAATCGCCATGTGGCGCGCATCCAACGCCCCTGCCTAATAATGGGTAATTTACCCTTAGGCCCAGTCTTTAGTTTTATTTCATTTTAGTCCTGTAAATATTAGAATCAGTTGTTTAGTTTTAGGTTTAATTGCATAGAGGACCCTGAGCTTAAGTTAGTTTGCATTTATACCCCTGCCTGTTGTGAGCCACGTGCTTCGTCACGTGTTATTTTGGTCTATTTGCAGTAGATACCCTTGTATTTCTGGATGTTAATGAATGAATGAAACCTTTTAGATATTTGCACTTATACCCCTGTGCGTGATTTATTTATACACGTGCGATATTTCTTGGGTTATTTGCAGATAAGCCCTTGGACTTTTGGTACCTGTTACCAATAAGTCCTCGGGACTTATTTTTGTTACATTTAGGTCCTTGAGTGCCCCAGGCACGCGCGTGGCGCGTGTTTTGCTGGGTTAATTGCATCGGGACCCCCAGAACTTTGGGTATTTGCACTTTGGTCCCTATGCACAGTGCCCTACCTTTATTTTTTAATAAAATATCAACTCACCTCCAAATCCAACGAAAATTTGACACATGGCTCCTGCCATGGTGTAGGATTTTTATAGATTTTTGAGGACATTTCGGATTTCATTTGCTATTTTTAAAAATTCAAAAACCTCCATTTTCGACACTGTCTAGTTTGAAAAATCACAAAAAAATAATAAAAATTACCTACTGTTTATTTAGCTTAGTTTGATTTTCTAGCCAATTTTGGCTATTTTTCACCACTAGAAAACACTAAAAACTTGAAAACAATAAAAAACCCATAAAAATTATAGTAAATAAATTAAAAACCCAAAAATAATAAAATTGGTACCTAAATTTTTCTTGTCTTATCTACTTTACAGGAAAATTACCTCCAGGCCATTTTGAGGCCCTTAGATATTTTATCTAGGGCTTTTTGGCTCGGCTGGACAGTACCCTTTGTTTTTGCTACTGTTTGATTTTTAGAAAATAAAATAAACATCAGAAAATTATCAAAAATTCACCAAAAACACTAAAAAATATAAAATACATAAAAACATTTTTATTTTAATTTTTGGTTGATTTTTGATGCTTTGAATAATTTGTTAAAGTGTGCTTTTCTTTTGTTTTCTTATTTTCTTAATATATTAAAAATCCAAAAAAATATAAAAACAATTAAAAACCACTAAAAATATTTTGTTCTTTTATTTTCTTTATTTTTACTACTTCGTAGGCCTCTCGGCCAACCCGTGCTCCTTGAGTTCGACCCTGGGTGCTATACCAGGTTAATAACATAGTAGGACCGCTATTTGAGTTTTGATTGATTTTATCCTTTTGAGTGGTTCATTTTTCTTGATACACATCGTCTGATCGCTTGGGTCGCGACGACCTATTTTCAGTACCTTATACCCTAGTGATCGGACCTGTGTTATCAGAATGGCATCATTGATTTCATCGCGCATCGGCTTTTTCGTCTTCTCCCCCCTGTTTTTGACTTAATAATCAGGAGAACCGAAAAATTCGTTAGGACGTTTGTTTTTATTTGAAAAAGATTAAAAAGAGAAACCATAAAATTGGGACTGGTTAACACTATTGATCTTAAAAACTGCTCACCCTAAAAATTTTTGTCTTGGGGAGAGCAACCCCCTCATTGTATGGTTTGGATGCGCGAGAGAGTGACCCGCACCCTAGGTAGAGCCCTCCGGTGCTAGTCCCGACTGATTACCGACTCTTCTGTGCGGGCCAGTCGGTTGGGATAGCATCGGGTATCCTAACAGGTCACGTAAGCGCTCTGATATTTTGTGTGTTCACCTAATAAAATCGATAAGATAATTTGACCGAACTTTCACGGTCTTCATCTCGCGTCGCGTTGGTGAACCGGGGGTTTGTCTTGTGATCATAGTTGCTCCAGATCTCATCCGCCCTACTCGACCAGATCAAGATGATGGGTAGACGCTCTCTTAGGCAGCCTCTGGCTGCACCGCTTTCGGGCACGTCTACCTCATCATCTAGGTTGGCCCGCGAGAGCCAAGACCAGCTTTCCGAGCCCGAGTACGATTCCGCCCTGTTCCCCCTCGATCCCCTTTCTTTCCTGCCTGAGAGACACGAGCCTGAGGAGAGACTGATTGATTTGACAGCACCTGAGTTGGGCTCGTTTGATTTTGCAGACGTCATGGCCGGAGTCGGCAGTTCAGATGATCACTCCCGTCAGCCCGAGCATTTTGTACTAGATCAGGGAGCGATCAACTCCACCCTGATCGCATCATTAGAGACAGTTCGACAGCAGTTACACGATCAGGGAGCATTTATGATTGAGATGAGGCGAGAGTTGGAGAGGCTCAGAGCAGAGCGAGACCAGCAGAGCGAGCCTGAGGAGATACCTGATGCAGAGGCACGAGCCGCAGCAGCCGCAGCAGCCGCAGCCGTCGCAGCGGCAGCCGCCGCAGCAGGAGGACCACCGAGACCGATGCGGGAGTTGCACAACCCCGGATCTACACTGATGCACCATTGGGTGGTGGTACCTGCTATCGTGGGGGACTTCAAGTTCCCCCCGAACACCCTGCAGATGCTTCCCCATTTTCACGGGCTTGCCACCGAGGAGCCCCATCTCCACCTTCAGGAGTTCCTGATGATTTGCAGTACTGTCCACGACCGCCATGTGGACCAGGATACGATTCGGATGATTGCCTTCCCCTTCTCACTAGCAGACAGAGCAGCCACCTGGATGAAGCATCTGGGGAAGTTCGTCTACACCTGGGAGCAGCTCCGCACCGAGTACTTGAACAAGTACTATCCACTCGGGCGGACGAATGCAGTGAGGGCCCTGATCAGCAACTTCTCCATGCTCCCCAATGAGCAATTTCACGAGGCATGGGAGAGGTTTAGAGAGCTCACGGACAGATGCCCGCACTACGACATCACGAAGCCGAACCTTGTGCAGAGCTTCTTCAGCAGGTTGACACCAGAGCTTCAGGGTCTGGTGAATGCTTCTTGTGGCGGGTCCTATTTCGCCAAGGACCACGACCAGGTCTGGGCCATCTTCGAGGAGATGGCTGAGAATTATATGGTGATGTCCCAGACCCGGCTGTACACACAGAGACCCCAGCCGCAGCAGCCAGGATCCGTGCAGTACCAGCGGATAGCACGGGTCGATGCAGGTCCATCTAGTTCGTCCGCAGTCGCAGCAGCACAGGCAGAGTCGTCCGCTGCGGACATGGGGATCATCAGCGAGAAGTTGGACCGCATGGAGCTGATTGAGAAGAAGCAGTGCCAGAGCCTCACTCAGATGGATCAGATGGCACAGACTCTGAGCGACATGAAGACCCAGCTCATGTGTCTCCAGGAGGCACAGACGGCTTCACAGCCCCGTCTTCAGTCGCGAGGCGACTCCGGCGGCAGCAGCAGCTCGTCCCAGCGCTCCAGCTCCCTACAGCAGCCTAAACAGGTTCATCTTGTACAGGCAGAGCCGTACCAGCAGCCGCAACCCACCTACCAGTCCCCACCATCTCCAGACATGCAGATGGTGGTCTACCAGCCGGACCAGCCTCTGACAGTACTCCCGCCAGCCCCCTACGATGCAGAGCCGTTGATAGATGTCAACGGGATTTGGTATGACCGCCCCCAGCCTGGGATCCGACGAGATCATCCCGGATTCAGGTGGGGGAATGGAGGTACCCAACCCCAGCAGCAACCAGCCGGTCAGGGAGAGCAGTACTCCCAGCAGAGAGATCACCAGCCGCAACAGCAGCCCCCAGCTTACCAGTCACACTAGCCATCATCCTTCATTCCTCGTCCCTATCAGCAGCAGGGACAGTCGTGGAGACGTGAGCAGCAGGCTCACCCAGCATACCAGCAGCATCCCTCTTCCTACCCCTCTCAGCAGCACCACCAGCAGTTCCAGCAGCCTCAGCACCAGAGAGGCTACCCATCGGGCTCCCATGAGAGCCCCGCCTTGGATGACGTCGCCCGCCTCCTCACAGATCAGCAGGCCACATTTAGACGGGAGATGGATGAGTTCCGCTAGGAGATGCGGGACCTGGTGAGAGGGAAGGCCGCCATTCCTGCACAGATCGAGCCGAACCCGAACAACCTCAAGAGGAAGTCTGAGCAGGTAGTTTCTACTGAGCATGCCACTCCTAGTGACCCATTTGATGATACATCTTCGGATCTATTTGATGCTGATTTTGTTACACTTAGGAGCGGTAGGACACCAGCAGGCGGCGACGCCTCGTCTGAGCTACACCACGAGGATACTTCCGGGGCGCCACATGAGGAGGAGGAGAGCGGTACTGAGGCCGCTCCAGATGACGATGGTGGTACTGATGCCGCCAAGGATGCTGATTCCACCGGCGGTACTGAGGCCGCCGCTTCACCAGTTCGAGGAGGTGGTACTGACGCCACCCGTTTAGCCGAGCCAGCCCGTGGTACTGATGCCGCGAGACGTCCAGCAGCAGCAGCAACAGAGTCAGCCCATGGTGGTACTGAGGCCACCAGTGTTTGTCGTGATAGAGATGTTGTCTTTCCTTCAGTTCATGTACCTCAGAACACTGTTGTGAATAAAGGAAAAGCTTTAGTTTCTTCTGGTCCCACTGTGGTGCTTGATGTATGTGTGGATCCGGCCGTCGAGCCGTCTAGGCCTTTTCCTAGTCCTTCTTCTGCAAAGGACCCTGTGATCCCCTTCCCTAGAGCCCTTCAGATGGGGAAGGGGAAGAAAAAGAAAAAGATCCAAAAAAGAGAGAGCTTGAGGAGTTCAGCCAGAGCATGATAGACCGATTCCACATCCAGCTGACCCTCCAGGAGGCTTTGCAGCACATCCCCCTTCTCCAGCGATCTTTGAGAGACAGGACCACAGTCAGGAGGAGGAGGAGGAACCACACTTCAGAGAAACATGTGCTGACGAAAGCCACGTGTTTTGCGATCCAGAACCGACTGCCAGCCAAGAGGCCAGATTCAGGGGCCCCGTATGTCAGATGCCAGATCAGTGAGCAGAGGTTCGACCGTACTCTACTAGATAGCGGATCGTCGATCAACCTTCTTCCGGCAGCCCTTCTCAACCGCTTCGAGTTGGGCACTCTTCGACAGAGCAGGACAGTCCTTCAGTTCGCTGATCGATCTGTCAAGAGGCCAAAGGGGTTGTTACGAGACGTTATTGTCACGATTCAGGGCCTGAAATTCCCCGTGGACTTCGTAGTGTTGGACATGGAGATCCCTGATTCAGTGGCCGATACCCCCATCATCATTGGTCGTCCGTTCTTGGCCACAGCCAAGGCGGTGACTGATCATGACAGCGGGAAGGTGTACTTTCGCGTCGAGGGCGAGAGTATACAAATAGAGACGGTCGAGGACTACAGAGCTAGAGAGAGATCATGCTCAGAGGCCAGTACCGATTCAGAGCAGCTGACAGACACAGAACCAGACATCCACCAGGACTGTGATTTTGTGATCACAAACGATGAGGCAGCTTGGGCAGATCCAGCAGCACAGACCATCCTCTCATTTTCAGATACAGCTGATGCCGAGATGATAGCAGAGGAGAGTCTGGAGAGCACAGCCCTGGTTCAGGATACCACAGAGGCAGCAGAGCCGGTCCTTGATCGCGACACGAGTTTTAGTGATGGTGGTGCTGAGGCCACCTTGCTTTACGGTGGTACTGATGCCACCGCAGTTGATACAGATCCCTCGGATTCAGAGTCTGATTGGGCAGATTGTGATGATCAGATGCCAGACCTGAGTCCACCTGAGCCTACAGAGGAGGAGGTAGATGCAACACAGATCAGAGACAACACAGTTGAGCAGCCTTCTCCAGATCCAGTTTTGAGAGTGCGCTTTCTTTCTCCCAGGCAGATTTGGCAGACTTAGCAGCATTCACTCATTTTCTTCCGCAGCCAGATTTACCAGCACCCAACATTCCAGAGCTGAAGCCGCTCCCTACTTCGCTGAAGTATCGATTCCTTGCGGGCGAGCCAGAGATGTACCCAGTCATTATCTCCGCCGATTTGACTGGAGAGCAGGAATCCCGTTTGATGGGGGTTCTTGAAAGGAACCGCAAGGCGATCGGATGGAGCGTAGCAGATCTCCATGGGATTAGTCCATCAGTGTGATCCCACCATATCTATCTCGAGGAGGGGGCGAAGCCGTCGCGTGAGTTCCAGCGGCGACTGAACCCCAACCTGAGAGAGGTTGTGATGAAGGAAATATCGAAATGGTGGAGTGCAGATTTTATTTATCCCATTTCCGACTCCAAGTGGGTCAGCCCCTTGCATGTGGTGCCCAAGAAGACGGGCATCACGACTGTGATCACTGAGTCGGGAGAGGAGATCGCTACACGAGTACCCACCTCTTGGAGGGTCTGTGTTGACTACAGGAGACTCAACCAGGCCACCAAGAAGGACCATTTCCCCCTGCCTTTTATTGACCAGATTATCGAGAGACTGGAAGGGAAGAGCCATTATTGCTTCCTGGATGGGTATTCGGGCTACAATCAAGTGGCCATCGCTCCTGAGGATCAGGAGAAGACCACCTTTACCTGTCCCTTCGGCACATATGCTTTTCGACGCATGCCATTTGGGCTATGCAATGCCCCTGCGACTTTTCAGAGGTGCATGCTGTCGATCTTCTCGGACATGGTAGGGGAGTGTTTAGAGGTCTTCATGGACGATTTCTCGGTCTACGGCGACAGATTCGACTCCTGTCTTGACTGCCTAGACCGAGTACTCCAGCGATGTATTGAGTATCATTTGGTGCTATCTTGGGAGAAGAGTCACTTCATGGTGACTCAAGGGACGGTGCTTGGCCACATCATCTCCAACAGGGGCATGGAGGTTGATCCGACCAAGGTTGATGTCATTAGGAAACTCGCACCGCCGTCCAATCTGAGGCAGCTACGGTCATTTCTGGGGCACGTTGGAATTTATAGGAGATTTATTCAGGATTTCCGCAGGATTGCCCGACCGTTGACTGACCTCTTGACGAAAGACACCGAGTTCCTTGTCAATGACAAGTGTCTTTCGTCCTTTGCGACTCTCCAGCAGTGTGTCATTGAGGCTCCTGTCCTCCAACCGCCTGATTGGTCTCTCCCATTCGAGATCATGATGGATGCCTCCGACTTTGCCGTAGGGGCTGTGCTGGGACAGAGGAGGAATGGAGTTCCATTTGCCATACACTACGCTAGCTGCACATTGGATTCCGCCCAGCGGAATTACGCGGTTACAGAGAAGGAGATGCTAGCTGTAGTGTTTGCCCTGGAAAAGTTCAGATCGTATATCATTGGATCTAGAGTGACTTTGTACACAGATCACACCGCCATCAGGTACCTCATGGCAAAGAAGGATGCCAAGGCCAGACTGACTAGATGGATCCTTCTACACCAGGAGTTCGATATTGAGATCAAGGATAAGCCTGGAGTCAAGAATGTGGTGGCGGATCATCTCTCCCGTTTAGAGCAGCCTGAGGAGTCTGAGCAGATTGATCCTATTCGAGATACCTTCCCAGATGAGGCGATCCTTGCTATCGCCTCACTCCCATGGTATGCCGATATTGTGAACTTTCTCGTTGCTGGGAAAGTCCCACAAGATTGGCCCAGGCAGAGGCTTGAGACCTTCCTTGCGAAGGCCAAGTCCTACCATTGGGAGGATCCCATCCTTTACCACGAAGGAGGGGATAGCGTCTGGCGTCGGTGTATTCCTCAGGAGGAACACCATAGCATCCTCACTTACTGCCACAAGCTTGAGGCAGGAGGACATCATTCTGGGAGGAGAACGACATAGAAAGTGCTCCAATCCGGCTTGTGGTGGCCTACCCTCTTCAAGGACTCAGATGAGTTCGTGAAGAGGTGTACTGACTGTCAGAGGATGGGCACTTGTGGACAGCGTGATATGATGCCGATGCAGCCTATTCACTTCTGTGAGGTTTTTGACGCATGGGGCATCGATTTCATGGGTCCATTCCCTAAGAGTCAGGGATTTGAGTACATTCTGTTGGCCGTTGATTATGTTAGTCGTTGGGTAGAGGCTATCCCCACCCGAGCCGCTGATGCGAGGACAGTTTGCAGATTCTTGAGGAAGCATATCATCACGCGGTTCGGGGTTCCACGAGTTCTTATTTCTGATGGGGGATCTCACTTCATCAACGACCAGGTGAAGGCACTTGCTAGCGAGTTCGGCATAGACCATCGTGTTGCTACACCTTACCATCCACAGACGAATGGTCTAGCCGAAGTGTCGAATAGGGAGATCAAGACTATTCTGCAGAAAGTCGTCTGCCCTGACCGAAAGGATTGGTCACAGCTTTTGGACTCGGTCTTGTGGGCATATAGGACGTCTTTGAAGACACCTTTGGGTACATCTCCCTTTCACCTCGTGTATGGCAAGCCATACCATTTACCTGTTGAGCTGAGGCACATGTCACTTTGGGCAGTTACTGATATTCTTATGGATCCAGATGGTATGGGAGACCAGAGGAGGGCAGAGTTAGCTGCCCTGGAGGAGCTTAGAGACGCAGCTTTCTCAAGCAGCCTACATTATAAGGAGAAAGTGAAGGATTGGCATGATTCTCATATCAGCCACAAACATTTTGAGATTGGACAGAGAGTATGGCTGTTTGATGCGAGGCTACGATTATTTCCAGGGAAGATACAGAGCAAATGGAAGGGACCTTATCTGGTTAGAAAGGTACACGACAACGGTAGCATCAACATATCTGAGTTGTCTTCTGAGAGTACCTTTCGAGTAAACGGCCAGCGGCTCAATCCATTTCTAGATCATGAGCCGCGGGTCGTTGATCTTGCCCCTATTCATTTTGCGTGAGATGTGGTCTTTGACTCACATTTAATGCATCTCCTGCCTGAGTTTCACTGATCTTCCGCCTTGTATAGATCCAGATGTCCATATCACCACATTCTTTAGTCCCACATCCCTTTCTTCATCTTGTGATTATGCTATACTTAGGGTGCACTTTACCCTAAGTATAGGGGGGATGTGAGACCTTTTGAGTATTTCTTTTGTTTCTGTCTACCCCTGTTTTTGCTGCCTATACTTAGGGATATTTCACCCTAAGTATAGGGGGGGGGGGGGTAGACCCTGTACATTCTCCACTCGGTTTTCCCTTAGTGTACAACCTGCTATACTTAGGATTATTTGATCCTAAGTATAGGGGGAAGACCCGAGACCCTTTTGACTTTTTCATTTCATTCTTCTTCTTTGTATATAGCCTTCCTCTTCACTTCCCTATACCTAACACGAGTTATGTCTTCTTCATCGCTCTTGACTCTGAGGACATCGTTCGAGCTAAGTATAGGGGGGTGTGTATATATTTCATATATACTTTAGCCATAACTCGTACTTTGTGTGAGTGTGTTAATAAATAAAATGGCTAAAAACCACAAAAATTAAAAATTTTTCATGTACATGAAGTTCTTTTATTTGCACATAAATAGCTAGTGGACAAATTATTTTTGTAAAAATGATTTCAAAAATCTTTTGTGTAAAGCTTGTGTAAATATTTTTGTATCAAAATTATGTATATAGTACAAAATTTTTCCAAAATGTTTTGAAAATCAAAAGTTTGCAAAAATATTGTGTAAATGTGTGTAAATATCTTTTTGCAAAACTTGCACTTCATGCATCATCATTTCATGATTTCAAAACATTTTTCAAAAATTTTGCATGATTGTAAAAATTTGTGTAAATAAGCATCTTTTTGTACATATGTATATAGTTTTTCTGGATGATAGTTGACATTTAAACTAGCCTGGAATCAAATTGAGAAATGGAGCTTGATTAAGATCTTAATCCACCTAACTTCTAAGAGGAACCTTATAGGGCTTAGGTTTAAGGATTTTCAGGTCCATGGTGACTTAATTCTTTGAGTCCACTAGGCTATGATCACATGTCATCTCATGAGCCTAAGTAGAGCACTTAACAACAACACATGACTCATATAGACAATGGCTTTACTTGGACATCAGCACTATGCACCGAGCTCTCTACGGATGAGGTGGTGAGGAGGCAGTCTTCCTTGACTTGGGGTAGCATATGAGGGTAGTACTTCTAGGCGGAACCTCTCTTCTTCTTTTAGTGAAGGAAGTGCGTCTCAACTTGGTCTGGTTGCCATGAGGTCTAACGACGGGAGTTGTGGGTTGCAAGAAAGCTTCAAAAGAGGGATAGTCTACTGGCTCAAGAGGAAAAACTCCTTGTATATATGCTGCACATGTATATGTTGTACAGATGCACTTGAAAAAAAATGTGTGCAAAAAGAAAAGAACTCCAAAAAAGTGGTGGGTCTGAGAGAAAATGATAATCCCACCGGAGTATGTATATAGAGTGCAATAAGCAAAGCTTGAGTTTCATGTTCCACCTGTTGTAGCTTGCAGCAGGGAGACTTGGCTACACTGGTCAAGCTCCCAAGGGTACTTGGCTACACTGGCCTTGACCCATTCTCTTCTTCCCCCTCTTCTTGAGCCGGATGAACTTGAACTTAGAAGGGAATACCCCGCTCCTCGAGGAAAGAGTGGCCAGATTGAGGTCATAGAGTTACCTTGTTGGGGAGGGTTGTCAAGTTGCCATTTCTGAGGTGGAGAGCTTAGACTTCACATTCACAGGACAAGAAAAGATTCATGGTCTTCAGGGTTTGTGATTGATGACTTGTTCTGATCTGGAGCATTGAGGAGTCTTGGTTATAGATTAGTGGAACTTAGAGGCTGTTGAGTTTTAAGCTTAAGTCTAAATAAGGTTCCGACACATTAATAATCCAAAGATCTGATCGAGCTCCATACCCCAATTTAATGAAGGCAAGTTTAATAATCAACCTTGATCCATGTACATCCTCTTTTTCTTTTTCTTTATTTCTTTTTCACTTCTTTTTCAAATAAGTGTTTACTAAGGGACTAGCAAAGTTAAGTATAGGGGGGTGATGAATACCCATTCATCACTCTTTATTCTTATATTTTAGCTACAAAAACCTTTGCAAATGCATGTAGATATATGTAAATACAAATAATTACCAAAAGCATGCATTGTGTAAAAACCTATAATTAGCATGTTTTTGTGCAAAAATAAAAGAATAAAGATTAAAAAGAAAAAGAGGGAAATATTTAAGATAAATATTGAGCAACCTAACCCAAGGGAGGGCTCAGCATGGGCCTGACTGCATAAAAGCCAAAGTAGAGGGAGATAGGAGCTCTTGTGTAAATATTTATGTAAATAAAAATAAATATATTTTCCTCACCAAAAATATGCTTGTAAATACTTGGATATATTCAGAAAAATATAAAAACAAAATAAAAAGATAAAAATCAAAAAGGGAACAAAAACATCACCTTCACCATGTACATAAACCATACCTATGTATTTATTTAGCCTTGTAAATATATAAAATTAATTTTTATAATTTTTGTAACTAGTCTATGTTATATATTGTAAATAAATAAAATAAAAACAATGAAAACAAAAACAAAACAAAAATAGAAAAATTAAAAATACAAAAATACATTATACATATACCATGTATATAAATGTATAGATGTATTTATTTCACTTATGTAAATAGATAATAAAAATAAGATAAAAATACCTTTTTATTCCTTGTTTTATTCTATAAATAAATAAAATATAAAATAAGGATAAAATTGTATAAAAATAATAATTAAAAATCCAAAAAATCAAAACCCTATATATTGTATATACCTATGTATAGTACATATTATGTATATAGCCTATTTTTATTCCCAAAAATTAATTAAAAATCACTAAAAATAGAAAAAAATAAAAGAAAAATATTTCATGTTTTGAGTTTTTGCAGATTCGGCCCCTAGCTACCCATATTTGTCACTTCAAGATCCAGCCACGTGGCTGAATCCCATTGGGTCCTGGGGATGTTGACCGCCCGGTCAACTAGCCCCCCCAGGACCACTTCCCACGGGTCTGAGCTCCGGACCCGACTTCTCCTATTTCTACCCGCTCGACCCGACACCCATTTCCCTAAACCCCGGCTCCGTTTTGAACCTCTCACACCCGACACCTTCGCCGGGCATCCACCTCGGGATCCGCGCGCTTCATCGACCTACCCGAGCCCGTCTTAGCCGGACCCCTCCAACGCATATAAGCGAGCTCCGCCACCTTCTCTCTCCATCTTTGGTCATTCGCCTTCTTCTCCTGTGAGCTCCAGAGAGCGTGTGAGGTGACAGCTCGCGCCTGAGCCTGTTGCAGCGAGGAGAGGAGGAGTCTTCCATCGATCCGGCGACGTAGCCGCCGTAGCTCCGCCACCTGAGCGAGCTTCGAGCCTCGGGCCAAGACGTCCCTTGAGGCCAAGACCGGAAGCTTCCCCAGCTCCGCCACAGTCTCTCCGACCACCCAGGTAACCCCTTAGGCTACCCATTTCCTTTGATTTCCATTTACCCCCAATTCGCGCCACCGTCGTATTTTTCCGATTCACCCCGGTTCCGACCACCATCCGATCATCGGACCCGACCTTCGCGTTCGCCTTTCTCCGACGCACATTCTCCACCCACGCACTCAACCCAGCTCGCACAGGAGCTGGGAATCGGGCTCCTCCGTCCACCACCTTCGCCGGAGCCCTCCACCCCGACACACCAGCCACCTTCGCTACGCCTAACCGGGTCGAGGAAGTTTGCCCTCGACCCGCGAGTCTTCTGAGATACTTTGCAGGCCCTACCGAGCCCATCTGAGGGCGTCGGTCATTCAGGCCAGGAGACCCAGCTCCGCCAACGCCGTCCGAGCTCCACGGAGCTTGGCTCGATCATCGGAGCCCACCGGCAGACGCGGGAGCCTTCCGCGATTCTTCTCCGACGTTCAGAAGGCTCAAAGGAGGAGCACCGTGCACGCCCGAGCCCGGCGAGTCTCGCCAGGGCCTTGTTCTTCCAGCATCCTCCCGCGCCGTCGATCGTCATCCCTCGCTCCAGCTCCAATCTGAGCCGTCCATCCCTGGAGCAGCCAGCACCGTCAGATCCGAGGAGACATCATCGGGAGCGCCCACCATCCGCAGCCGTCAGATCGCCATGTGGCGCGCATCCAACGCCCCCGCCTAATAATGGGTAATTTACCCTTAGGCCCAGTCTTTAGTTTTATTTCGTTTTAGTCCTGTAAATATTAGAATCAGTTGTTTAGTTTTAGGTTTAATTGCATAGAGGACCCTGAGCTTAAGTTAGTTTGCATTTATACCCCTGCCTGTTGTGAGCCACGTGCTTCGTCACGTGTTATTTTGGTCTATTTGCAGTAGATACCCTTGTATTTCTGGATGTTAATGAATGAATGAAACCTTTTAGATATTTGCACTTATACCCCTGTGTGTGATTTATTTACACATGTGCGATATTTCTTGGGTTATTTGCAGATAAGCCCTTGGACTTTTGGTACCTGTTACCAATAAGTCCTCGGGACTTATTTTTGTTACGTTTAGGTCCCTGAGTGCCCCAGGCACGCGCGCGGCGCGTGTTTTGCTGGGTTAATTGCACCGGGACCCCCAGAACTTTGGGTATTTGCACTTTGGTCCCTGTGCACAGTGCCCTACCTTTATTTTTGAATAAAATATCAACTCACCTCCAAATCCAACGAAAATTTGACACATGGCTCCTGCCATGGTGTAGGATTTTTGTAGATTTTTGAGGACATTTCGGATTTCATTTGCTATTTTTAAAAATTCAAAAACCTCCATTTTCGACACTGTCTAGTTTGAAAAATCACAAAAAATATAAAAATTCACTTAAAAATTCTATAAAAATTAACTACTGTTTGTTTAGCTTAGTTTGATTTTCTAGCCAATTTTGGCTATTTTTCACCACTGGAAAACACTAAAAACTTGAAAACAATCAAAAACCCATAAAAATTATAGTAAATAAATTAAAAACCCAAAAATAATTAAATTGGTACCTAAATTTTCCTTGTCTTATCTACTTTACAGGAAAATTACCTCCAGCTATTTTGAGGCCCTTAGATATTTTATCTAGGGCTTTTTGGCTCGACTGGACAGTACCCTTTGTTTTTGCTACTGTTTGATTTTTAGAAAATAAAATAAACATCAGAAAATTATCAAAAATTCACCAAAAACACTAAAAAATATAAAATACATAAAAACATTTTTGTTTTAATTTTTGGTTCATTTTTGATGCTTTGAATAATTTGTTAAAGTGTGCTTTTCTTTTGTTTTCTTATTTTCTTAATATATTAAAAATCCAAAAAAAATATAAAAACAATTAAAAACCACTAAAAATATTTTGTTCTTTTATTTTCTTTATTTTTACTACTTCGTAGGCCTCTCGGCCAACCCGTGCTCCTTGAGTTCGACCCTGGGTGCTATACCAGGTTAATCACATAGCAGGACCGCTATTTGAGTTTTGATTGATTTTATCCTTTTGAGTGGTTCATTTTTCTTGATACACATCGTCTGATCGCTTGGGTCGCGACAACCTATTTTCAGTACCTTATACCCTAGTGATCGGACCTGTGTTATCACCAGGCCCTAGGCCCGTTTATTTTTAAAAATATAGACCCAAACCCGAACCCGGCCTGAAGATTATTGGATCGGGCTCGGGCCGGGCTGACCTATTTATATGCCAACTTTTATCTCAAATGCATCTAAAAATAGATGAATATTTTGCATCTGAAATAGCAATATATGTATTTGATATGATTTTGTAAAATCTATGTTAATGAAGCACGGCACCCATTTTCACAGCGAATGCATATTGGAATAGTTCCCGGATTGTATGGAAATAACATTAAGAAAACGAATGTTCTTCTAGATTAGAACCTTGTGGCAAAGATAAGCAACTATAACCTTCTAGTCTTAGCATATGATATCAGTACAAAGGTAACAAATAAATGTAATATGAAACTTGTATATTTTCAGAGTGATGATCCTCGATGCTGATAGTGGGGATGGAGCTATACATGTCGACTTGAGAATCTAGTGGAAACAATTTAGATAGGAGCGCACCTACAAAGTATTTAGTTGATTCAGTGAAGTACACTCTTGTATTTGAGTAAATTTGTAAAGCTTGATTAAACATACGCATGTGAATATAGTAAAACAGATATAAATTCATGAATCTGTTTTCATAAAATAGATGTAATCAATGTATCTCATCTTGACTATTATGTGAATATCCACAATAAAATGTCGTGCTTCACAGATGTTCAATACGTTCAGGTTGCTTATAAATACTCCCATTAGCTCAATATATCCATGTCACTTACAAGTAATCACATCAGATCAAAATACGCCATCTCAATTAATCATATATAGAAAGTTCCTTACTGATATTCACATCAGTTCTATACATTCATGTCGCAAACTGATATTCACATATTCATAATGCAATATATTGGTATAAGCATGGAGAAGTTCACCCATGTTTGCATTGGTAAATAAAGTTGTAATGTACCATCGTGCTGCACATTCTCGGAGCAATGATCGACAATGTTGGGGGAGAGATGGGGCTATACATGCCGATTTGAGACTCCACTGGCAATGCACAAGATGGGATGCACCTGCAAAGAATTCCGTTGATCAGTGAAGATGAATGTTGGCAAATAAGGGATCCTCGCAATTAATTGACAAGAAATCAACTATTTTCACATATGTATCCATGTACTTTTTGATGACATGTATCTTAGCAAATAAGGGATCCTCGCAATTAATTGACAATAAATCAACTATTTTAACATTTGCATCCCTGTAGTTTTAAAATAGTCTTTAAGCTTTAAGTTTCTTTAAAAACAGGGAACTAAAATTCTCAAAAATTACAAAATATTGCTGGATCGTTCAAAAATCACCAATAATACTCGAAAAATCCAAACAAAACATAGAGCATTCCTATAAGATCCTAATAACGTCTAGAATCTACTGGCATATGTTTTCCCAAGCTTCAAGATTCCGAGATAAAAAACGAAAAAATAGATCTTTGATAGAATCCTATAATGTCTAAATGCAATAATGATCGGTTTAAAATATCTGAATCCATGTGAATCCATCATTTACTTACCACGTGCTTTACTAGATATCTCTTGGCTTTATAGAAAATTATATGAAATCTTTCTATTTTCATATGTGCATATAACGATACTTTTTTTATCAACTTCTTAGCATAGTGGATTTGTTTCAAATATGGATGTAGCTATTGACGGATATGACATCTATGTTACCGTATCCTTAGAAAGGCGAATACATATGTAAAACATATGTGGATCAAATACATATAATATTAGTAATGATCTATAGATAAGCTTAAATTTACATGCATTAAAATGGATTACACTAGATATGAATGTACTAAATGTGCTTATTTTATAATAACTATATCATATTAAGAAAGGTACAAAATTAAGTTACATATAGTTAAAAATAAAGATACTTCTATATTTATATATAAAAATAGATATATAGATACATACACAGATATCTATATATAGATATTCATGAATATCTAAGTGATATCTATATCAGTAGTTATTTTAAGAGATTTTTACACCTATAATATTGAGTAATTTCACAATTACATTCATAACCTTGCATAATCGCGAAATATGCATAGAACTCTAAATAGTACTTAACTCTTATAAACATAAACATGCGTTAACTTCCTTCTAATTTTCCATTAACGATAATGGTATCTGTCAAGTATTTTTTATTTTTACCCTTTATATTACACTTATTTACAAATAATGCCATTCTCTCCTTCTTCCTCGAGTCAGCTCCCTCCCCCTACCGACATCCTCTTCACCTTCGTCCTCCAGAACCTCCTCCTCTCTTCCTATGACCTCCTCTCCTTCATCTGCCGAGAACTACCTCCTCATCCCCTTCCCCCCACCCTTGAAGCCCCCCTCCCCAATCTGTAGGCCTCCCATCTCCCCCTAACCCCATCGAAGCCCCCCCTCCATCGCTCTCGTTTCCCCCGTGCAAGCCTCATCGAGGCCCCCATCCCCTGCCCACGAGCCCACGCCCCCTCTCCCGCCATCTCTCACCCCACCCCCATTCCCATTCCCCGCCCCCTCTCCCTCCGCAAACTACTGCTATCTAAAGCACCCCCCGACGAAGTCCCCCCGTCCCCCCAACCCACGGAAGCCCCCTGCGGCCCCTGACCACCTCCCTGTTGTCGAACTCCCCACGTCCTCTACAACCTCCCTCCTGTGCGGCCCCCGACGAGCCCGTTGCGGCTCCTGACCGCCGTCCTGATGTCGAAACCCCCCTGTACGTCCCCGATGAAGTCCCCTTCTGTGCGACCCCCAACGAAGCCCCTCCCCTTCTCCCCTTGTGCGGCCCCTGACAAAGACTCCCACACTAGCCCCCCGCGCCCCTCCCTCCCTACTATCGAAGCTGCACGCCCCCCTCCCCCCCACTACGGCCCTCGATGAAGCCCCACCCCTCCCCTTGTACGACCCCCGACGAAGCCCACCCCTGTGGGAGGCATGGCCTACCCCGTCCTGCACTAGTGCACACCGTCGCCATGCCAACACTCATCCTCCACCATTACACTCAACTGCCATGGAGCACTCGCCCTCTGGACTTGAATACAGGCGCTACTGAATCGAGAGAGAATGTACGAGATATTTTCTTTTGACTTTTGGTTGATCCCAACCGTTAGATTGCGACTTGTTTTGATTAACTCCATTCATCTAGTTGAGTTAATGAACTAAACAAACAGAGGGTTATGGATGTAAAACGGAGGATTATTGCGGATCTTGGATGTAATTTGCGATTATGCACGGTTATGATTGTAGTTAGGAAATTACTCAAGGTTATGTGTATAAAAAAATCCCTTATTTTAAAATGAATATGGATGTCAAAAACCTATATAAAACAAATGCCACTACAACAAAATTAACCTTAAAGAGTGAATATGTTAAGAGGTCAGGGAGCTTGCACCAAGGTGCATGTAACTTTACATGCACCGGTGCCATAAATGCCCGTATTTTTATTTTTTAAATGAAATCATATGAGATTTAGATCACTATATATCATCATGTTGTCGTTAAAAATTTAATTCAATCAATTCGTGACTTCTATTCCATCTATCAAGACTGTAAAATTTTAATGGTATCAAAATTACTGAAATTTAGCCCTTCTAGACGGACATGCTAGATATGTCAGTTTTACATGAATATTTGAAACATGTATTCTAGTAATAATTCTAAGAAAATCCCTCAAGGTTTCGTTTCAAAAAATAGGTGTTTGTGACACTAGTACATGTAAAGTAACATGCACGTTGGTGCAAGCTCGCCAACCTCATATTTTAATATCAGTATCTATTTTTTGTAGTTAAATGTTTAACGAAAAAATATTAATTGCCACTTAGTTCTTTAAATATGTAACAAGTATCATACACTGCAATAAAATTGATCTATAATGACGTTTTTTTTTCAAAATATGTCACTGAATTAGTTGTTCTTAAATATATAACGACCATATTATTCATTACGAAATAATTTTTCGTACTTGAATTAGTGACGAATAACATATCTATTGTTATATCATTAGCAATGGTCCACATAGCGATACTTACTTGTTGCTATTTTTCAAACATCTAATTAATTGTCGCTAAATTTGGAACTAAAAAATAACGACGATTAGTTGTTATTTTGAAAAGAAAGCAACGGATAAGTATTGCTATGTGGACTGTTGCTAATGATATAGCTACAGATGTGATATTTGTTATTAATTTTAAGTATGAAACTTATTTCGCAACGAATAATATTGTCATTATATATTTAACATCCGCTAATTTAGTGATAGATGTTTGGAAAAAATGTCACTATAGCTCAATTTTATTGTATTGATATTTTTTATATATTCCTAACAAAGAATCTTATAACAATAATGATCCGTTAACACTCTTTAATAGTTGTTATATCTAGCAACGATTGACACAAATTTTAACAAATAAGTCAATGAATAAATCATTGATATATGAACATTTAGCAATGGATATGATATGCGTTGCTAACTACAATAACAACAACTAATTGTGTGATGACTATTATTAGTTGATATATACCGCCACCATCGAGCTCCATGTGGAACTCATGCCACCGCCGTTTGTTGTGGGATGGGAAAACCCTAACAATAATTTCCCAATGAAGGGAACAAGAACAGAATGCGGGTTGTCACATTCTATTTTTAGAATTTGACAAAATGATTAAAATGAGTTTTCAACATTAAAAAAATTAAGATAAAAAAGCATTAATCTGACCTGTTGGATTAATTACGGATGGTTGAAGATGGTATATATATAACATCCAAAGATATGGAAACATGTATTTGTATTAATTGACAGAGATCAATTTTGTTGTATTGTATGGTGGTGCCATGGTGGATTGGGTATGATTGGAAAGTCAATACTAGTCTCATGGGTCCGCGAAATTATAGGAGGAGATGGACAGGATGGTGGTGATTTATTTGTAATTTCTTACATCTCAATTAAGCGACAATCTCATGTCAATTGTGGGCTCTTATGCTCCGTCTTGCTCGATGGTTACCTCCAGTCACTCGCTTGGATTCATGTCACTTAGCATTGTCTAACATATTATATGCGATTCTTTTTCCTACAATAGACTTGTCTCCACTTCTCCTCCCTAGTATTTATATTGAAGATTGATTCACATAAGATATTGTCTTCCCTATCCCTATATATGTAACAAAGATGGATTCGCACGAGATATGATGTAAATATGGTAAGTGTGCAATAGGAGGTCCTTAAACTTTCCGTCCGATATCAATATAGTCCATGAACTTACAAATCTAATAATTTGAGTTCCAAACTATGCTAAAAGTAACAATGTTGTTCCAGTTGCTTCATGTGTGGCGCGAATTGGATCGATGGAGGAACACATTGTTACCTTTTTAAAATATAATTTGGGATTTAAATTGTTACATTTGTAACTTTAAGGATCATATAGATACCGGATAGATGCATCCCTGTAATTACTCTAATTCAATCGGAGAGCACTAAAGCCATCTATGGAAAGAAGAGAATGCTTTACAGAATTGTCTTCGAAAGTTATATTTATTTGCCACAACTCCTTACAGCGACATATTATTTTACAATGTGCAAGAGTAAGTAGCATGAAACAAAGATAATTTTGAAATCATTTTTAAATTCAAAACAATATATTATACGTGTTTTAGACTCATCCACTCCAAGCTGACCTGCCGGGTCGTAGATGGGAAATAAGAACCCTAATTGGGGGAATCGTATAAGTGGAATTAATCGGCGATGCACGTGGAAATCAAATAAAAACAAGCCGATTGTAGTAAATGTCGAGATGGGAAACTCAATCAACATAATTAACAGGTTTAGTAAGACGTCGGAAATGGAAACAATATATACACAGCCACCCCCACTTTCCATTCCCACGCGTTAAAACATGCCCCCGAATTTGTTACCATAACCACCACCCAGGGTCCCAGATAATCTATAAAAATGTGGAAGATTACTATATTAACTTGGTCAAGAAGAGATATTAGCGAAAGGCAAAGGAAAGGGTGCGGTGCGGAAGAAGATGAAGCCCATACCCATAGGAGTCGTCCTCCTGCTGCTCCTCCTCTCGTTGGTCTCCACCTGCCCCAGAATCTTGGTTCTGGGAGAGACGGAGGACATGATCGAGCAAGTATGCAGGAGAGGTGCTGATGATAAAACGAGCACCAGTGTCGATTACGACTTCTGCGTAGGCTCCCTCAAGGAGGCAATGCACGAGAAGCATCTGCCGCCTCCAACCACCGTCAAGGACGTGGCCGTGATTTCTCTGACTGCGACCTTGGCCAACGGCACCGCGGTGGAAGCCTACATCACCGAGTTGCTCTCTAACACTACAGCACGCGGTAACCTCTCATGTCCTGCCTGTATCGAGGGTTGCCATCAGATCTACTCCCTCGCATTGCCTCATTGCTCCGGCTCCCTCGAGTCCCTGCAACGGGGACAACTCCGGGATGCTTATGTGAATATTAGTATGGCCGAAGTTACGCCGTTTACGTGCAACGAGCAATTCCCCGATCCCAAGAAGCAGAACGAGCTGACCAAGTATAACAACGATTTCCATTCGCATCTTGCTACAGCTTGTTATGTCATGTATCTCCTCGTCTCACCTTGATCGTGCGAGTCTCACCTTGATCGTACGACCGTTTTAGACAATTAAGTGAGAAGGATTATTTAAATAAGAAAATAATGCTTTTGGGTCTCTAAAAGGATCGCTTGCTTTATGCCATTTTTTATATTTAAGTATACCATGGCAATTATGCGTAAGGTTTAGAGAAATTTCGTGTATGGTTTCGAGACTTTTTAATAGTTTATACATATTTACAAAACAAATAAAATCGATACATCCTATCCGCACACGATAAAATAAAAGCGTTTTAACTTTCTTTCACCACCGTCGAGTCAAAGTATTCATATGGTTACTAGGTAGGGAGTGAATCATGACGGGCGCGCGTAGGGCCAGATTATTCCTTGGAGCAAGTGATTCATGCCAACGACGCGAGGAAGATATCGAGGACATTGATCATATATTTTTTGCCTGCTCAACATCAAGGGAGCAAGATTTGGACAGAGCTTGCACTCACCGGGATTGATGTGGAAAATTCTAAATCCTTCTGGGATTCCGTTGGTACTCCCCACAATTTACAATCTTTAATTGACGATTCATGCAGTGGTCACATTGTGGGCAATTTGGCTTGCAAGAAATAATGTAGTCTTTCGAAGGGGGAGAATGTATGTTGAGAATGTTCTTCAACATGCCAAGATCCTTTGGGATTCTTGGTCCTTGTACTTATGATACATAACTTGTGAATATAACATTTTGGGGTGCTTGCCTTCACGGCTTTGCACCTTTTTTTAAAAAAAAAATTCTTTCACACACACACATGAAGACATGGATACAATTCTCATCTTCTGATGATATGCATATACGTCACCATATCTGCACATGGAAAGAAATTAGAATGCATAGATCAGTTTGTTTATTTATAATTGCAAAGAGGAAGAAAAAATATATTTGTGTGGATCATTAAAAACACATAATTATATTTTATTTGAAGATGGACATAATGGAAGACAAATGCAAATCTATTTATATTAGAGTGTGTCATTAGTGAACTCACGTCAGTCCATAAAATTTGGACAATATATCCGTACTAACAAGCACAAGAAGATGTACAAGTATGTATGTATCCATATCATGGAAAAATGAAAATCATATCCCCATTTGTATACGTGTATGCGACGAAATGAAATTTTTTCCAACAAAATATAATATAGAAAAGGAATACCGAAATACATCCTAATGTGCACATATAATCCCCAGAAATTAAACAAATAGATAGTATTAAAGATAAAAATGATGAATAACAAAATAGTTGATATCAATAATATTGTCAGTTTGATGGGCAAATCTGTAACGGAAATGGAATATAAGCACTAAAAGGAGCGCCAACACCACGATAAAAATTGAAAGTGATGCCGAATGCGGTATCTTGGAAGGAAATATCGTGATATATCGGCGATATATTTCCGATATATCAACCTTGAGATAAGACCGATATGGGTACCGATATAGCGAAATATCTTCCTTTTCAGGTATTTCCTTCACAAAAGTGCGTCCATGTGGACGATATTTCGGCAATGTATCATCGAAATATCGTATCGATACAATATCAAAATGATATCGAAATAGATATGGTCTTCCCTGTTGCGGACACCCCCTACTTCCCCCACCAACCTCATTCCCCTCCTTGACTTGTCTCTCCAGTTCTTTCCCTTCTTGCCTAAACACCATTGACACATCTTATTCCCGACCTCCTCCTCCTCCGTCTCCACGAGGATGATCGACTCCATTACTAATGAGGTTGATCTCAACCACATAGATGTCCATCTCTTCTGTAACTTCGATGATAAGGGGAGCCTGAGGATTGAGGAGCACTCCTGGAAGTCGGTGTCCTTAATGAACTCGAGCGCCATGGACAACACATGTAACGCCATGGACAACACATGTGCACCTGAGACTTATGGTCACGATCTCCATGGATCCCGACCTCAAGCCCTATGTCATAGGTTTAGAGAAGGTGTTTGATGAAATGAAAATCGGTGGTAGGAGTTACCTTCCGAGGTTTCATATAAGCTTCCAATGGTAGGAGAGGGTGATGTCGAACTATGTGCTTCAAATTAGCCGGCGGGGGAGGTCGTGATCATCACAACAAAATCAACCTCCGATAAAAGAAAGGGTGTGGTGCGCAAGAAGATGAAGCCCATACCCATAGCAGTCGTCCTGCTGCTGCTCCTCTCGTTGGTCTCCACCTGCCCCAGAATCCTGGTTCTGGGCGAGACGGAGGACATGATCGAGCAAGTATGCAGGAAAGGTGCTGATGATAAAACGAGCTCCAGTGTCGATTACGACTTCTGCGTAGGCTCCCTCAAGAAGGCAATGCACGAGAAGCATCTGCCGCCTCCAACCACCGTCAAGGACGTGGCCGTGATTTCTCTGACTGCGACCCTGGCCAACGGCACCGCGGTGGAAGCCTACATCACCGAGGTGCTCTCTAACACTACAGCACGCGGTAACCTCTCATGTCCCGCCTGTATCGAGGGTTGCCAGCAGATCTACTCCCTCGCATTGCCGTACTGCTCCAGCTCCCTTGAGTCCCTGCAACGGGGACAACTCCAGGATGCTTACAAAGACATTGGTATGGCCTTAGATGCACCGTTTACGTGCAACCAGCAATTCCCTGATCCCAAGGAGCACAACGAGTTGACCAAGTATAACCACGATTTCGATTCGCATCTTGCTACGGCTTGTTATGTCCTGTATCTCCTCGTCACACCTTGATTGGAGACCCGTGTGACGGGTTTAGACAATTAAGTGAGAAGGATTATTGAAATAAGAAAATAATGCTTCTGGATCTCTATAAGGATCGCTTGCTGCCATTTTGCATCCGCAATGCCTCTTGTTTTGCCATGCATATTTAAATTTCAACTATGATTTGTTATTTTTTATATTCAAGTATACCATGGCAATTATGCGTAAGGTTTAGAGAATTTCGTGTATGGTTTCGAGACTTTTTAATAGTTGTATACATATTTGCAAAACAAATAAAATCGGTACATCTATCCACACACGATAAAATAAAAGCGTTTTAACTTTCTTGTGTGTAACTTTCTTTCGCACACCGTCGAATTAAAGTATTCATGTAGTTATTAGGTAGGGAGCGAATCATGACGGGCACACGTAGGGCAGATTATTCCCTGGAACAAGTGATTCATGCCAACGTTGCGAGGAAGTTATTGATGACATTGATCATATATTTTTTACCTGTTCGACGTCGAGGGAGATTTGGATAGAGCTTGCACTCAACGGGAGTGGTGTGGAGAATTCTAGATCCTTTTGGGATTCAGTTGGTACTCCCCACAATTTACAATCTTTAGTGATGATTTATGCAGTGGTCACATTGTGGGCAATTTGGCTTGCAAGAAATAATGTAGTCTTTCGAAGGGGGAGAAAGTATGTTGAAAATGTTCTTGAACATGCCAAGATCCTTCGGGATTCTTAGTCCTTGTACTTATGATACATAACTTGTGAATATACAGTTTTTGGGTGCTTGCCTTCACGACTTTGTACCCTTTTTTCTTCAAAAAAAACTTTCTTTCACACACACACATGAAGACACGATACGATTCTCATCTTCTGATGGTATGCGCATATACGTTACCATATCTGCACATGGAAAGAAATTAGAATGTATAGATCAGTTTGTTTATTTATAATTGCAAAGAGGAGAAAAATATATTTATGTGGATCATTCAAAACACATAATTATATTTTGTTTGAAGATGGACATAATGGGAGACAAATACAAATCTATCTATATTAGAGTGTGTCATTAGTGAACTCACCTCAGTCCATAAAAATTGGACAGTATATATGTACTAACATGCACAAGAAGAATGCACAAGTATGTATGTATCCATATCAATAAAAAAATGGAAATCATATCCCCCTTTGTATACGTGTATGCAGAAATGAAATTCTTTTCCATCAGAATATGTATTGGAAAAGAAATACCGAAATACATCCTAATGTGCACATACAATCCCCAGAAATTAAACAAATAAATAGTATTAAAAATAAAAATGATGAATAACAAAATAGTTGATTTCAATAATATTCAGTTTGATGGGCAAATCTGTATCGAAAAGGCAATATAAACAAATCTATACACATATTAAAAGGAGCGTCAACACCACATTCATGGAAAAAATTGAAAGCGATGCCGAATGCGGTATCTTGGAAGGAAATATCGCGATATATCGGTGATATATGGCTGATATATCGACCTCGAGACGAGACCGATATAGGTACTGATATGGCGAAATATCTCCCTTTTCAGGTATTTCCTTCACAAAAGTGTGTCCATATGGATGATATTTCGGCAATGTATCATCGAAATATCGTATCGATACGATATCAAAACGATATTGAAATCAATATGGCCTTCCCTACTGCCGACACCCCCTACTTCCCCCACTAACCTTATTTCCCTCCTTGACCTTGCTCTCCAGTTCTTCCCCTTCTCGCCTAAACACCATTGACACATCTCGTTCCCGACCTCCTCCTCCTCCGTCTCCACGAGGATGATCGACTCCACTGCTAATGAGGTTGATCTCAACCACATAGATGTCCATCTCTTCTATAACTCCGATGATAAGGGGAGCATGAGGATTGAGAAGCACTCGTGGAAGTCGGTGTCCTTCGTGAACTCGAGTGCCATGGACAACACGTGTGCACCTGAGACTTATGTTCACCCTCTCTATGGATCCCGACCTCAAGCCCTATGTCAAAGGTGTAGAGAATAGGGAGGCAAATGGTTGGATATGGATACATATATAGCTATTATCGTATCCTTATCTGTTTTTGAATATGAATCCGGATACAGATACTGACGGATATTAAAATCATCTTACCATATACTTAAACAATAAAGACGGATGTAAAACGGATATTGATCGCATATGAGTGATGTTAGAAGTACTAAATAGAAACAACTTAAATATATACAAATTGGATGGAAAACACATGATATAAATCTATTAAATGTGTTTGTATCATAAAAATCATACAAATATGGTAAAAGAAGGTATAGAATTGTGCTATATATGGTTATAAAAAATATATGACTATATTTATATAGGAAAATATATATACAGATACGGATACAGATGTTTATGGATATCAAAACGATATCCATATCTGTATCCATTTTAAAACAAATACGGATACGGATGTCGAAATCTATATAAAACGAATACGGTGACGGATCGGATATGGATATATCCGTAACCGTTTGCATCCCTGGTAGAGGAGGTGTTTGACGAAATGAAAATCGGGGGTAGGAGTTACCTTCCAAGGTTTCATATAAGCTTCCAATAGTAGGAGACGACGATGTCGAACTATGTGCTTCAGATTAGTCAGCAGGGGAGGTTGTGATCATCACAACAAAATCAACGTCTAATAATAATTTGAATATCTTAGAGCTAATTAATATCTATAATATATCTTAAAGGGCTTTAGAAACTGACCGCCTATAATTTGGATATCCTAAAGCTAATCGATATTCAATATAATGGATGTTCATAACAAATGAGGCTCCCGTGTTTTAAAGAAGAGAACTATTGAATTACGCAAATTTAACTTCTATTCTGCGGATCATGATTTCGCAGAGGCATTGAATGGTTCAATTGAACTTATGATCTTCTCACGAAATGGTGGTGGATGGAAGTCGTGAGCGCTATCACGGGCAAGCAGGAGGGACCTTCATTGCAGATCTAGGTGGTTGGGCTTTGGGGTTAACAACATTTCGAAGGGTGATTCGGTTGATTTGACAAGAGCGTTAAGCGTGGAGGAGGTCCGTGATGTGTTATTCTCCCTCTCCCCGGATTGGTGCCCTGGTCCATACAGGTTCCCAGTTCTTTCACAGAGAATTTAGGGACTTCATTGCTGAGGACCTGATGGTGGTGATGGAGGAGTTTTTCGATGAGGACAGGTGATTTGAGAGGCTCAACCGCTCTTTCATCTTCTTTGTTCCTGAAAAGGATGGTGCCTCCAGTGTGGAGGACTACTGGCCCATTGCCCTCTCAAACACAGTGTACTTGATCCTGGCTAAGTCGCTTGCGAATAGACTAAAGAAGGTGCTGAACAAGATTATCTCCCCGACTTAGAGTGTTTTTCTCTCAGGTAGCTAGTTGATGGACAATATGGTGGTGGCATTGGAGATTGTTGTAGACTGGTGTAGGTGCAAGACTAAAGGTGTCCTTTGGAAGGTGGATTTCTCCAAGGCGTATGACTGTGTGGATTGTTGCTTCAATTGGGCCTCTCTACACAAGCATGGTTTTTCTCCTAGGTGGATATACTGGATGAAGAGATGTATCACCGTTATGTCCTATAGAGTGTTGGTGAACGGGCAGCCGAAGGGTGGATTTTCCAGCCACAATGAGGTGTTCGATAGGGCTACCCTCTTGCTCTGAAGTTCTTTTTTCTCGCTTCAAATGCGTTGACAGTCATGGTGGACCATGGTGTTACATGTGGTTTATTTCGGGGATACTCGAAGGAGGAGATTTCTATTTTCTCCTCTAGTATGCAGACAACACGGCCCTTTTTAACTAAGGGGACCTAATGAGTTTCCACAGGAGATCTTCGGTTCTTGATTTGTTTGGGATTGTGTCGGAGTTGGGAATTAACATGTACAAATTGGAGTTTGTTTCTTTTGGGATATCGGAGGAGGATGTTGCGATTTGAGAGTGCTGGTTGCGGTCACCTCGGGGCCAACTGCATATTAGATACCTTGGTGTTCCTTTAGTGGCTGGTAAAACAAGGGCATACGATGGAGGTCATGTGATTGAGAAGGTGGAGAAGAGACTTGCAGGTTGGAAGGCTTCGTGTCTTTTAAGGGGGAGGTTGGTATTGCTGAAGTCAGTCCTCTTTGCCATTCTGATCTTTAATCTCCCGTTGAAGCTGTTACCAGTTGGGGTGCGAAAGAGACTCAAAGGTATCATGCGTAGGCTCTTTTGGACTGCCTTGGGGAAGACCAGGGGTGTAGCTCTCATCGATTGAAAGTCGATCATATGTGCCAAGGAGGATGGGGGTCTTTGTGTCAGAAGCCTTGAAGAGATGAACAAGACTCTTCTTTGTAAATGAGTTACCCATATTTGGAGAGATTGCGATAGATTGGTCTGTGTGTTTTCTCCGTATGGTATAAAGGGTGGGAACCACATTTCCCAAGTGTGAGGATCTGGGCATTGCACCGTCATTCTTCTGTAAGGGTAATTGTGGTCTGGCGCAGGAGATACGTCCATCCTTGCGATCGATAATAAGGGACTGGTCGAGTTTTCGATTTAGGTTAGATGACTGGTTCGAAGGTCGTGTGCTGGGTGAGCATTTTTCGAGACTGAAGTAGGGTTAAGCATGGGCTGGGTTCGGGCCGGATTTGTCGTGGCCTGAACCAAATCCATTTTGGTATATGGGCTAACAGGCCCGGCCTTAGGACCATTTATTTTTAAAAATATAGGCCCAAACCCAAACCCAGCCGAAGATTATTGGGTCGGGCTCGGGTCAGTCTGGCCTATTTAGATGCACCAACTTTTATCTCAAATGCATCTAAAAATAGATGCATATTTTGCATCTGAAATAGCAATATATGTATTTTATACGATTTCGTAAAACCTATGTTAATGAAGCACATGATCCATTTTCATAGCGAATGCATATTGGAATAGTTCCCGGATTGTTTAGAAATAACATTAAGATAGCGAATGTTCTTATTGATTAGAGCCTTGTGGCAAAGATAAGCAACTATAACCTTCTAGTCTTCGCATATGATATCAATACAAAGGTAACAAATAAATGCAATATGAAACTTGTATATTTTATAATTTTAATTGGTATATAATTTACATTTGTTAGATTTGCATGCTATCAATATTACTATATATATGTAGGGTTCGGGCTATCGGGCTTTGTGAGTTGGGGCCCTATAGGGCCCGAGCCCGGCTCGAAATTGCAATAGGGCCCAAAAAAAGGCTCGAGCGCGGCCCATTTCAAGTGCGGGCTCGAGCTCGGGTCGGGCTAAGCAGGCTGAATTTCGGATTGGGTCGGGTTGGCTCGACCCAATGCTCAACCCTAGGCTGAAGGCTCTTACCACAAACCCGAGTGCTTCCGTAGTTGAGGTGTGGTCTGACCACTGTTTTTTTACCATATTTCCACTCTGAGATTTTAGACCTAAGGGTTGAGGATCTGATGCTGCTGCTTGTGACCCTAGAAATTGTGGTTGGGTCGACTGAGGGCAGAGATTATTGGTGTTGGCAGGATGGATGTTTCTCAGTTGGGAAAGCATACAAGGTACTTAAAGGGCCCCAAACGTACTACCTAGGTAGCCCTGAGGTGGACTGTAGAAACCTTTGGGACTGGAAAGTTCCGATATGTGTGAAGATTTTTTTTGGCTTTGTAGAAGAGCTAAATTACTAACGGGGGACCAGATAGCGAGAGTCTTTGCAAACAACAACTCTTCTTGCTAGAAGTGCTAGACAGAGGTGGAAGATGAAGATCACTTATTCTTCAGGTGCAGGAGCTATGTGGAGGCTTGGTCGTTATTTGGGGATCAAGAGGTTAGGTATGATAGTATGGAATGCTTCTAGGAATCCATTGGGGTAGATTGAAGGGACACTGAAAAGAGTCATTTCGGGTACTTGTCAATGGTTGGGCAAATTTGGATTGCTAGGATTGGGGTCATTTTCAAAGGGGACAAAACGTACGGTGAGAATGCAGTGGTGCATGCTAAAGCTCTTGTTGATATGTGGGTGATATAATCTTAGGTTCGTGATTGATGAATATGTATTTCATCATATTTATCATTTATTTTAGCTTAAAATACCTTACTAAAACATGTAAATACCAATAAATCCATTCTTTTACTAACCCTAATTCTTATAATATTATATATTTTATTACTATTTTAACCTAAAATAAATAAATAAATAAAAATAAAGACTGTATATATGCAATAGATACAGGCTGACTCTGACCTCGAGAGAAGGTCAAGACTTGACATGATCGATAAGGAATAAAGTTTGGGGAGATAAGGCCTAGACACCAAAAATCAGTCTTCATCTATGTTCATTACTTGTACACTACTATATATAATACACATTCTTTTCTTTAATTTTTTTATGCACAAATTCAACTCAATCACAATTATTTTCTTCATGAAAATTGTGCATAAAAAATATTTGTAATAAATCTTTTGTAAATAATAAAAATAATTGCAAGAAAAATCATTGTACATTGTGTAAATTACAACAGTCTCAAAAATACCCAAAGCTCAACTTGTAAAATCAATATCTTCTCCACCAAAACTCAAAATTCATAAAACTCACTTTCATTGTACTCCAATTAAATAATTTTTAAAATAGAGGTGATTTCATAAAAATCAGAGTTACGGTGTAAAATGTGGCTAATTAGGGTATTATTATATAAAATACCTATGTATACTATGTGCATCATTTAATTATTTATTTTCTTGTACATATTTGTAAATATTTTATTTTTTAATTATTGTAAATATTATAATATTAATTTATTATAAATATTGTATTTTTTCTTATATAAAATACAAATAAAAATCACAAAAAATCAACAAAAATAATTTTTTTGTAATTATTGCATATGTATCACCTTGAGTTTATTGTAAATATATTTAATTATTTAGCTAATAAGTTAAATTATAAAAATCTAACAGAAGTACCATTAAAAACCTTATGAAATATTGTAAATTAATAAATTATTATATTATGTATATATGTATATAAATAATTAATTAAAAATCAATCCTTGTATATATTGGTATACATACCTATAGATAATTTCTTGTATATTTTTAACCCATGTATATTACTTATTTAATTAAATAAAAATAATTGCAATTAAGAAAATTAATTTACTAACATTTCCTACTTACATTGTTTTTTATTTTTTATTCGTTTCCTATTTTATTTGCATTTATTTTGCACTTATTTTGCATTTTTCTCTTCTTTTGTCATCTTCCTTATTTTGCCTTTTCCTCCGCACCTTCTGATTAGCTGACTCTAGTTTGTTGATCGGGGTCAACTTCCGGGTCCACGCAATTCGCTAGCATCCCTCGCTTGTCCCCCTTCTTTCACATAATTTTCCCACGCACTTCGTTCACTAACTTCCCCCGATCTCTTCTCTATAATTATTGCCCATTCACCCTTCATTGCCAACCCTCTAAATCCATTCAACTCACCTTAATCTGTACACATTTTGAAGTCAAACCCATGTCGGATCGGAGCCTATAAATAATCCATCACCTTCCCCTGCCAGCAATTTGATCTGATTTTTCTTGGGTTTTCGCCCGAGATTGACCATAGGAGAGGCTAAGAGGTGACAAATCTTCAGCCCCCTCAATTGGGAACATAATGAATCCTTGAAGATCGTGATCCATCACATGGTCGGAATACTTCGTCGCCTCATTCCACCTCTCTTCTGTAGCAGCAAATCGAGGTGCTTCATCTCCATTCTTTCATTCCTTAAGTAGCCTCGGTAGTTCATGATCATTTTCTTCCTTTATTTATCATTTTATTTTTTCGATTTACATTAAATCAGGCCTCCATCTTCTTCCTCTGATATACAAGATCGAAGGTGTTCTGATCAATCCTTCCTCACTCCGACCACACCTACACCTTCGCTCGATCCTTCTCTACCTCTTCCATCATCTGACCATCTTCATATCGTTCCATTTCTGAAGACCAACCTCCCTTCCGATCAGATGTCCTCGGAGGTCCCCATTCATTCACATTCTTCCATGCTTTTGACCTAACCACTTGGATGGAGACTTCCTCCGAGCACAAGCTTTACATTGCAGGTCAAAGAGCACATTTTGGAGCAAAGAAGTGAGACCTGAGGGTCCACCTGGAGCTGAACATATTCTGACCCCCCAGATCCATACTTGGCATTCTTTGAGCTCCATTGTTCTAGGGATCACCAGAGGAGAGCCCCGGGAGTGATTTAGACCTTCAGGAGTCAATTTGGGTGAAGATCGAGCGAGTATCAATCGATTGAATTCATCATCGATAAACTTCTTCCATGTTCATCTAGATAGCTTCAACACCGCATGTAAATCCCCAATTTTCATCAGAGTCATTCAATTTCTCCCAATTTTACACCGTTGATCAGTGTATCTGATGACACGGATTTTGCGAGGGTCTAAAGTAGCCTACACAAGGCGAGAACTACAATGTTGCTAAAGCAATTGCTTGCGAAACCCGGGTCAATCAACAATTAACCAATAAATAGAATTAAGCTGTGAAAAGTAAAACAGATGTGGAGTTAAAATGTATTATAACTCTACAACAAAGATGTGTATATGTGCAAGTACTGTGTAGAGGTCGAACACATGGAGAAAAAAGGATAGATTGTGCAATTGAAGTACAAAGATGATTGTGTTGTCTTCTCGTCTAATTTTTTATGTGGGTTTTTAATTTTATATAATCTTCTTTATCTTTATGTTTTTATAATTTTATATTTCATTTTTAATTTTATATTTTCATATTCTTTTGATATTTTTTAGATTTTGTATTTCTTTTTCTCTTAATTATCTAATATAAGGATGTATAAGATTATATAAACGTTATACGATAATATATAAATATAGCTAAAAATAACTAAAAAACTACATAATTAAGTATTTTTTGATTTTAAACAATTCTTTTACTTATTTGTGATTTTGAATGAATTTGGCCAAGTTTTATATATTTTTAAAATAAAAAATATCCAAATCAGGGATTTGATAAATACTTGAAATTGAAATGAAGACTAAAAATAGCAAATTGGTTCCAAATTTCTTCAAATCAATTTTAATATGTAGATAATATTATAAATACAATCATAAACACAAAACAAAAATTTTAGAATTTTTGAGAATAATTTAGATTTTTATAAACTATTTTTGGGATTTTTAATTTTTATGTATTTTCTTTTTATATTTTTAATGTTTTTGATTTCTTGAGTTAGAAAGTAAATAGACAAACACAGTAAATATTTTTTTGTAAATTTTCAAAAAGATTTTATATTTTTTTAGTATTTTATACTACAAGCAAGGAATACTTGTGCTATTTTATTTTTTTTATAAAATAGTAAAAATTCCTAAAATTAAAATACAAAAATATGGCATGAATCTATGACATATCAGGCATCTAATCATATTTTTTAGGATTTTTAGAGAACAATTGATAATTTTAATAAATGAGAAACTACAAAAAGAAACTATAACATGGCAATGGTATATAATTAAAATAAAGTCCAGGAGGCTCTGCATCCAATGACCAATAGATGATCTAGAGCGTCAACAAGATCAAGCGGACATGGAGGGGCTCTAGAAGAACATCGCAAGAACTCGGAAATAACCGAGCCTCGATTCGCTCTCCCGAGCTCCTCCGGTCATCTGGATCGTTCTGGTGAGAGGCAAAATGGAGCATGGGCTCCATTCAAGAAGGATCTCCAATGTAAGAATAGGTGACAATCTTCTCTAAAGATCAATATCTCACTAAAACTCTTGATGTAATTCTTCTTTGTAATAATAGAGATTCGAGGTGTTAGATGAGTGAAGTTAAAGAGTTAACTTGACGAGATATAGATATCAAAGATCCTTATTGTATGCTATCATGAATGGAAACACATCATTTGAATGGAGATAGATATACATCGACGATTCAATAAGTTGATGGTATGATAAGATCAATATAACGGTGAGGTGGTGTGCATACAAAGGAATATGAGATATATGATCTTCTCAAAGGAATCATATATGTTATTATTTACTGAGCCGAAAAACATGATCTCACTCATGAAATATTCAAGTCACAATGATTTCAATAAGTATTTTCACCATTAATGATTGACTTAGAATTTTATTGATAAAATCTTGAAGGAGATAAACCAAATATGGGATTGAACTTTAGGTATCGAAATTTTGCAGTATATAGGATGGTGAGTGGGTATTGTAAATATTCAAGGTCGATGCGGTCATAATTGATTGTATATCATTATACTTTCATTCTGGGGTGATTCGCTAGACGGATTTTATTGACTCCTTGAATAGGACAAATGAATGAGAATTATTCAGATTACATCGTAGTTCATAGAATCGTATTCTAGATCTAAAAATGTTTAGAGTTAATTGGAGAAATTGGTTCAATTTTCGATTCAATCGGACAACTAAAAGTGGTCTAAATCTTGGCATAGATGTAATCTAATTATTGAGTCAATATACGTGATCTATATAATCTATGTGATATTATCTTCAAGTATCCATGAATGCATCACACTGAGTCCTAGCAGGATTAGGAAGTGTACATTGATAAATTGATAACAAATATAATAATTGTTATTATTTCTTATTAGTATGTGTGAATATGTGAATACGAGTCACATAATTGGCATTTACTTAATGTGGATAAGGATCCACAATAAATAATATTAATATGAACATGATTCACATTTACTATTAGGACGTATCATAATAATGATTTACAATATTAGTTAATGTTAATGTGAACTGGATTAAAGGTCTTCATTGTATAGTTATTTTTTGGATTAATGAATTGGGTTTTGCAATTGATGGGATGATTATATAATTTTCCCAAGATAATGGATTGTAATTGTCTATAGAGATAATTCTACAATTGTTAAGATCAAATCTGTTTTGAATTTGAAAATTTATAAAGAGGAGAGAGAGTATAGATAGTCTCCACTCTCTACTACTCTATATGTACATTAACGTCTACTATAAAAGGGTCGGCTCGCCTCCCTTTTTCTATTCAAGTGCTATAGTCCTATTTGCAATAGGAGAAAATGAAAGAGATTTAGTCCCTTTCATTTTCTCTTAGTCATCTCCCATTGCTTCTCTCTCTTTCTCTCCATGTTTTTTTGTCCACCATAACCCCTTCTTCTCTCCATTGTCATGCCCAATTATGAAAGGATATGTCTTCCTCTCTGTGCTTTGTACTGAGGAGAAGAAGTCAATTTTGTAAGACAGAATCGGAAAAAGGTGGTCTATCTAGATCACTCTTGACATGGACCGATTTTATTTGTTGATTTGGTTTGTATTTTTTGTGTTTCCGTAAGGTGTATGTCATCATGGGATAAGCATGGATTTGCTGAAGCCATGTGAGATGATGGTCTCTTTCATCTCATTTCGTCAGGTCGTCTTATGTCAGATTAATAAATTTAAGGGATGTGGTATCTCTATTGAAAAATATTGTAAGGTGATATGTAACAAAAAAATCTTCTTTAATTGAGGAATTACATCTTCCCTCTTATATAAATTTAGGACCAAACTTTACATTCAAAAATAACATACTGGCTCCTAATTCGTGATAAGATTATAATACAAGATCGTGTCTATAAATTTGAGTCTAGGACCGAAAGCAATGTTTCTTATGTGAATGAAAAATAGAATAATTAATCATATTCGTGGTGCTTATTGCTTTACCAAGACCATATTTTCTATGTTATGCACCAGAGGGCCATGTAGGGACATGGAATCTTTTTTCTATTAGGTAGTCAAGTCACAGGGGATAATAAAGAGTTAGAGATGTTTATTTGATGTACCCGGACGTGTAGGTGTTGCTGCTAAGAAAGAGATGCATGTAAACTTTTTAACTGATCCGCAGGAGGGAAGATCTACACTTAGACCTGCTGATATTTTATTTTTTTTGATGGGTTGGAGGGAAACATGCTTGTGTTGATTTGATAGAAGTTTCTCTGTTGGCGGGGTTGAAGAGTAGGGTCTTCACAGCGAAGCGCACTACCTTTAAAATTGATTCATCGAAAGTGACGAAGCACGAGAAAGCGTGTATTGATATCAACATGCCTTCATCCCTTTTGGTTTTGATACTTTTGTCTCCTATCTCATTTTTTTGAAAATTTTATATTTAAATCTAATAACTATTTTCTTTATAAAGAGTTTTAAGAAATATGTTTTGTGGTGCCTACCATTTGTTGCATATTTTAAAGATAGTCGTCGAATAGCTTTTTGAAAATGTCGTGGAGGAAAATGTCTCGACACTACAAGTGTAAAACAAAATTTGTGGTATAAATCTACGATTTTGTTGTTATAGATCATAGGTAAGTCGTATTTTCAAAGTAACATTTGTTTTTATGTCAAGTATTCATTCAAAAGACTAATTCTACAATAATGAGGGCAAAGGCAAAGTAACATTTTGAAAAGACAACATTGATTTTATTTCTTAACAACCTACTGACGGCTTTTAGGAAGTACTTACCAAAGCTACCTCTCGTAGGGACGGCTTTATCCTAAAGCTACATTTTCAAAAGACGACTTATCTACGGTATATATCAAAAATATATTTAGCGGATGTTTTACCGATAATTTTGTTTTCGAACTACCAACTATGTAATGTGAGATTTTTCCCCTTTCGGTTAACTCATTTTAAATGTACGAAATGAACGAGCTGGAATTTCCCTCTATATAGGGTTCTTGAAATTCACAACCAAGTTGAACAACAATGTACCCAAAGAGGTAAGGAAACATCTTAAGACTTGCCAATAATAGCAATGGAATGGACCCGGTTAATTTTCATTTTAGTTTGAATATTCTAAAATCATATTTGGAGATGATAAGCTTTTGAGTTTTGTGTGGGTCGATGACGATGATCAAGTTTGAAGCATGACTTTTATAATGGAATCAATACATGGCCCTTGAAATCAAATAAGCGTGATTTGGTTCTTTGAGGAACATCCAGCTCATGGAGAATCTATGACTAGGATTGGAATTTATTATTTTCTTTGTATTTTCCCATGCCATATCCGATATATGGGCACCTTTTATGATTTTTAGTTCTTAGTCTTAACTTCTCTCATGTATTTTTTAGAAGCGAAGCTCCATTCATCTCTTTTTGTCATATTAACGTCGCATTGATTAAATACTTTTGCGTCTTCGATTTGTTAGTGCATCTTTGTGCATCATAATCAGTCAGGAATCATTGAAGTTTCATCTTTTAATGATTTTCTTGTTCTTCCTACCTCTTTTTTTCTCTGATCTTATACCCCATCTCTGTTCCATCTTGAGGTCTCAGGTGACGTCTTGATGGTTCATTCTGCATCCTTTGGCGACTCTTCGAACCCAACCTGCCGGGCGTCATATTTATGTATAAGCTACAATTTATTGTAGAACCAAGAACTACTAAATGAATAGTTATCTAGTATTCAAAAAAGACCTCAAACAATGAAATGGCTTCACCATTTTCTTCACCCTGAATATTACAGAGCAAAACAAAGAAAAGTTGAGAGAATATTTATAGAAAAGGCAAAATGCTAACACCCTTACGATCTAATATCAAGAATAGAAGATAATTTTTGTACGAAGTCAAAGTTTACTGTTTTCTTAAAAATATCCCTTATTAGTGGAGCCTGCAGAGAAGCCAAAATAAAAAAACTGTATGGCCAGCTACAGCTTATTTGTATCAGATGTTACAAAGCATGGATGAATCATTTGTGGCAGAAGAGGGTTCACTTCGCAATCTGGAGGTCCACTATGACTTTTAGGGTCTTTGTTCAAGTCTTCAACAATTTCAGAATATGCTGCACATAGTGAAGTATCGAGAAACATGTCACAAGATTTCATACAGTCCTTTCAACAGGTTCCAGTGTTTTAGTCAATTTCTTTAAAAAGGATTTTGGGTGTTTTCCAGACTTGATGTTAGGTGGTTTATCTTGCAATTTGCATTCTGAAGCTTTCTATACAAAATTTCTAAAAATGGATATAAGAAGTATGGATTCTTGTTGTTCGAGTTGAAAAATAAAAATTCCTAAAAGTCAAGAAAAATCTCCCTGCAAACATCTCAGCTTTTCGAAGGAATATCAACAACAGTTGGGTGACTAAGATCACTTCCAGCACTCTGAATGAAGCATTAATTCTCAAGTTGTTATACTAAGAATTTATATTAAGAGTTGTGACTCTTAACAGTAACTTTTGGATGAATACTGATATCAAATAATCCATGTTCACCTCTGCTGAAAAGGGGGTTGGATGGGAACTCTATGGAGACAGCACTCTTCTACCTAATATATTGGATGGAATTTAAATGGGGACTGAGGTGTATAACCATATTCACAAGTAAAACCCATGTTTAAGAAACAAAAAAATACTGACAAACGCGTATTCCATAGATGTATATTGTTGGAATTGCAAAGTGGAGTAGTTCCTGAAAAAATATTCAAGAGCCTATGAACTCCATTAGTTTAGCACTTGCTAGTTTCAACTTTTCTTCCTTTTTATTGTGATTTCACAAAATCATTCAGGTTACATCATGACCAAATCGTGAAGTCTGCTTCCCAAGTCCCAGTACATTCGCTAAATAATGTGTTTTATGACCAAAATAATGCTATTGTCAGTAAACCAGATACATAAGGAATTTTAGTGTGGGGAAGCCACAGGTCAGCACCAATAAATTTCTGTGGGGTGAATTGCATCGCCTCCGTCATCGTCATTGAACGGTGACAACCAGGCCAAGGAACCCGAGCATCAGTGTTTGCCCCTTTGCCACTGTTGTGGTATTCACCATAAAATATTGTGGACAGATTTCCTCTTCCATCCCAATCTAACCAGCCCGATGGATCGACGAGCTCATCCAAGCGAGATTGCATCACAACAGTTGCGGAGCAGATGTTCCATGGCCGTCCCAGATAAGTTCTGGTTGCATTCAGCCATGGCTTCAGTTCAGAGGTGGCCATGATGCTGCACCCCTGTAGTGTGATTCCCGTTCTGAACCACTTCTTGCAATCCCGACCTTGGGCAGTAATTGTAATCCCCTGGCCCAGCAGTGGTCTTTGTGCATAGATATTGCAATTTTGGAAGACTACAGCTGCATCACCGAAAATGAAATCTACTGTACCGTAAATCTCGCAATCTCTGAAGAACTGTGTTCCTGTATGGACGTAGAGTGTGTCCTGGTATCCATGGAAGCTGCACTGGAAAAAAGCAGCATGCTCAGCACTTGCTCTGACAGCAACGGCTTGATGATTCTGCGGGCCTGCTGAATTGATGAAACTAATGCCAATTGCAGTGAAATCAGTAGCATCTACCGCTGCACATAACAGACAAGATAATCACAATAATATATCATGACAATGCATCTTAATATCATGCAGTACAGTAAAAAAGAGGCTAAAGGTGGTCCATTACCGAACGTTGACGAATTGAACGTACTGGTGGTGGTTTCTACATGCTTGCCAAAGGTAATTATCGTCCGATTAATACCTTCACCTATCAGTGTGATGTTGTTCCTTGTGACTCCAACATTCTCTCTGTAGACACCCTCGTGAACGAACACAATGAATCTTGCCGTGTCATTTTGTTTGGCAAATATCATTGTGTAGTTGAGGGCATCTGCTATGGTACTGAAGTTAGCGCCACTGTGTGCAGTGTTTGAGACGGAGATCCTGTGCGTCGAGGGAACTTCCCTGATGATACTCTCGACGACGCCTTCATCGCTGATCAATAACGTAGAGCATAAAACTATCGAAGAGAGGAGAAGAATACATGACAATGAAGTAGAAGCTGGTGGAAATGTTGATGCCATTGACTCAAGTTGTGCATTCTCTCAGTGAACATTACTGGAGAATTTATAGACTTGAAGAATCGTTTGATTTACTAATTAAATATGTCATTTCATGTGATGAAAGGCTCATTTACCTTCATATGCAATCCTTAATTTTTTTTATTCTGTTCATACACCGTAATAGAAATACAATAGTTTCAATAACAACTAGAAATATAATAGCTTCAGTAAGAGCTCTTCCCAGGAAGAGATGACGGGGACTGAAAATATTCACCTTGTGCAAGAAGCTTTCTTCAATGGTTCAGCCTCTCCAATTCAAGAACAAGAGTAGGATCACAATTGGCAATTTCCTAACCCCCTTCACAGAAAACATGTGGAGGCATCCTTAAACTTGTCACATCATGAACACACCATTCCTTAAAACTTAGAATCTTCTTTGATACTGTGCCTGCATACTAAGTAAAATCTGTAACAGGAATGTTGACAAGGGAAATCGGAGAATGGATGTTTTATATATTTTTTATGTTGATATGGAGTAAATATGGATTCACCCCCACCGAGAAAATCATCAGTGCACCTCTCTTATATAAAATGAAAATTTTGTAGGGATCTGACATCAAATTCCGTCAAGTGGGTCTTTACAGCATCAGGGTATACTATTATGCCATTAAATTGGTGTCCTTCTGGTTAATCGCTTCCATATCTTAGCATGTGAACTCTTCAATCAAGTTAGTTTAGATATGTTGAATACGAGGTGTATTTTTTTGCAAGTATTATCACATATTTTCTACGTGTTTTTCAAACAACGCCTGAAATACAGCATTCTAGTACAGTAGAGAGATCAGCTACCTCCATATGATGCTGAGCTCCATACTGAAAAACCACCACACGAAAATTATGTAACTTCTTTAAGATAATTGTTCACATCACGGATGCATTTAGTTATAATCTTTTGAGTGTGAACCAAGGAAAATTGCTCTCAGCTGCCAAGCTTCGCTCACCCTCTTACATTTCAGAGAATGCATCCCTCTGATCACTATAGACTAATCCAAAATAGTATGCACCACATTGCAGGATATCTGGGTGGTTCTCTGGATCAAAGCAACTATTTGTGCATTAAGTCCAAAATTCTGCAAGAAATTGGCGTGACATTGACAAACTGTAGATCTTGCACTCTCTGGCAACTGTCTCCAACTAACTTTGTAGCTAGAACTATATCACCTAAATTTTGTCTCATAAAAGAATAAGCTAGAACCTAAGTTATAAAATTAATAGTGAATGCACCAACATGAGAACAATATGGATGCACCAGCCGGGAATCGAACCCGGATCCGTACCATGTCAAGGTACTATTCTACCATTAAACCACTGGTGCTTCTTGTTGATCACATCCACATCTTAATATTAAACCATAGAATACTAGAGGTTTTATTAAGACATAACTCCCACAGTATACATACATACATATCGGTCATGAATGACACTTATATTGCACATATTGGTCATATCGAATATATCGTAAATGTTGATAGCTGACTCAGATACTGGAAATGGAAACAAAATAACTAAGTTAACCACGCTTAGAACACATCTTCTGCTCATAACCATATATATTGATATACTTTAAATCTTAACCATTCAATTTGCTTTACCTAGTTGTAGAACCGTTGTGTGCACCCACCATACCCAACCAGCACAGGGGTCTCGTTGTAAGAACCATTTTAATTCTGAAATGAATTTTTTATATCATGAAACCAATCGTCGTCTCTTAAGGGCATACATATATGAATACGCAACAAATTAAATTAGTAATAATTAATATTATTTCTAAGATATCATAGTTATTGATGTATAAATATAAAAAATGGATATTTCACATAAATAAGTAGTGAAATCAAGCTCACATAGATAATATCATTGATATACATAGATAGTGGTGAAATATCATCAATATCGATCGAGATCTGAGAAAATACTACCTACTTGCAAGGCATTGTAGGACATCGTTAATACTACCTACTCTCAAATAAAGAATAAGACCAAGCTTTTACAACTGCAGTTTGATATTTATTAGGGTACACACGATAATTGCCTTTTTCATTCATACTGCTAATATGTCAGAGGTCAGTTTGAGAAACTACAAAACACTTCCATTGTACAAATTGCTAATATGTCATAGGCAAGTTTGAGAAACTACAAAACTCTTCTATTGTGCAAATTTGGTGAAAGACCTATTGGGACACATTGGTGATAAGAGTTTTCTTGTAGGGCTTTTTAATGTATGACTCATCCTGGAACCAAATTATCAATGCTTCCATTCCTCAAAAGGAAAGAGCACATATCAGACTAAGCAGGATCATTATTCTTGCATCATCTCATGGTTGAATCTCGTGGTGGATGGGTGGGGGTTCTTATGATCATAGAGCTAGGGAGTCAAGTTGGAATAGGTTGTAAAGGCAATATCACAAGCAATAACATGAGCAACATACCTTATAGCACCTTCTGTCCTAGACTTGGCCACACTAAGGATACATGTTAAAAGCCAAGAAGAAACATGGACGTCTTATTTCAACTCACATGATAGAGAAAGCGGAGTCTTTTACAATTCATCTGGATCAAACTATTGAGATCATTATAATCTAGTTGTGATGCAAGCACGAATTTGGCGCGACGATCGAATCTAAAATATTTGGTAGAATTTTCGGTGGAAGAATAATGGAAGGGTTGAGATAAGAAATCACGCATGTTGCGCGAGGTTAGAGGAGAAGAGCCGCGGAGATCGCGTGGAGAGAGAGGAAGAGGAGAGAGATAAAATCTCAAAATTTTAATCAAACTGAACTGAATAAAAATACTGGACCCTCATCCCTTTATATAGGAGGGATGGCATTACAAAAATAGAAAAACTAATTTAATTTGACCACTAATTATCCTAATTAGACTCTAACTAATTAATCGATCAAAATTTAAAATCAAATTGACCACTAATTGAGATCACAGGCGATCCCATTTATTTAATTAAAAATTCGTCAACGTAAATAAACGTAAATAAAATTGGACACTAAAATTAGATAAATATTTGGCCCTATATTTTGGGTCCGACGCTGCATCAACTCTCCTCCGCTTTTAAAAATTCGACTCCCGACGAATTGCTGAATCTGTCGGCTTGGAGGTCGAATCTGCATGCTCGGTCCATCTTCTGGAAGAATTGGTGTGGAGCGAACGGCGGAGTCCATACATGAGCGGGGGTGACGCGGCCTTCATGGTTGAAGAACAGGTGTGGCGCAAATGGCGGCGTCTTCTTGATTGTTGTCTCTTCCTTGGGGTGACCGAAGAATTGATGAGGCATGAACAACATGGCCTTCGGAGAATCCATAGCGAAGCAATGACATAAGGAGAGGAGGGGAGGAGATGTGTCCAAGGAAAGAAGCCATGGGGTCCTTATATAGGGGAAGCCCAAGGCTCTAGTCCTATTTGGATAAGGAGGTTCCCCAGATTTCTGATTTGCAACCTTTTTCTTTAAATATTTTCGCAGCCAGGGGCTTGGGCGTAATTTTCACACCCCTTCATTCCTATTCCTTTTGGCCTTTCTGCAAATAGGAGGTTCAGGGGATATTTTATTGCAATTTTTCCCACTTGATTTCTCAACCCCAAATCTCGGGAGTTTGGTTTCTCCTGTATGGAATGCCCGTGCTAGGGTTCCTGTCTTCCCCAACAAGAGGCGGCGCGACGCGGGATGGAAGAGGCGACGGGGAAGGCGTGCTGCGGGTGCGGGGGAGGTGCAGCGAGAAGGGGGCGGGGGAAAGGGGCGGCGATGGCGCGGGAGATCTGAGGGCGAGAGTGTGGCGAGAAGGAGGCGCGGGCGATGGCGAGTGCGCGGGGAGGGGAGGAGCGGCTGGCGGAGGCGGCGGTTCGACGAGGGTGGTGTGGCACTGTGGGGTGGTGTAAGGGAGGGGTTTGGCGTACGGAGGTGGGGCGATGGGGGTCGCGGGCCCGTGATGGTTGGTGGCGCGCTGAAGTGACGGGGAGGAGTGGGCGGTTCTGGCAGGGCACCGGTGGGAGGAAGGGAGGGGTGACACGAGGAAGGGTCACGGGCCTTGGGGGAGGAAGGGTGCGGTGGAGTTGTTCGTGGCATCACGAGGGGGTTGGGAGCAGGATGTTTGAGGTGAAGTTCACGAGGACGACCAGCGCTGGAGTAGGTTTTGCGGCTGGGAGCTTGAGGTGGGTTGCTCGTGGCGGGGTTGGGAGCGGTGGTAGGGGGATGTAGGGGGAAGGGGTGGTGAGGAAGAGGGAGAGGTTGGGTGCGGGGAATATGAGGGTTTGGCCTACGTGGGTCGGGGTCTCGGGTATGGGGGCTGTGGCTGTGGGGGGTATCGCAGGGGGTTTGGGGGTCGCGGGAGGGGCTGACGTCGCCAAGGGGGTCGCTGGGGGGGCCGGGGCTGCAACGGGGGTTGGCGGCAGGGTTGCCGATGAGGCGGTTGTCGATTCCAGGGGGTTTTGCAGGTCTGAGATTACCTGGACAACCACATTTTCGTCGCTTTTTTCTTCCAAAATGATCTGGACAGCGGCCGGATTTTCCTCAACAGCAGAACTTTCTTCATCAAAACTCGTGTCAACGGCGTCCAGAGTTGAAGGCTTCAATCTGGCGGCGCGCATAGCCCTGTATTCAGCGAGTATTTCTCGACATTCGGCTAAGAATTCCTGACATTTGGACCGGAAGTCTTCGTCGGCTTGCGTTTACGCTCCGACGAACGATGGCCCTTCGTCGCATGATGATTGTGTGAACTTTTGTATGGATCGACAGATCGTGCGGACGATCTGTAGGCCATGCTCTGATAACAAATGATGCAAATCGGTTTTCGCGCCACGGGAAAATAAAATTTTTTGGTGGAAGAAGATGGAGGGGTTGAGAAGAAGAAACTCGTCGGGAATACGAGGGTTTTGGAGAAGAAGACGCGCGAAGACCGCGGAGGGAGAAGGGAGAGAGGGATAGAGAATAATTCTCGATTTTTCATAATATCTGAATTGTTTAAAAACATTGGACTACCATCCCTTTATATAGGAGGGATGGGATTACAAAAATAGAAAACAAATTTTAAATTGACAACTAATTATCCTAAATTAAATCTAACTAATTAACCGACTAACTGACTAATTTGAAATTCAAAATTCGACAACTAATTGAGATCACAGGCGATCCCATTTATTTAATTAAAAAATTCGTCGACGTAAATAAACGTAATTAAAATTGACCACTAAATTTAGATAAATATTTGACCTTATAATTTGACTCTGCGCTGCATCAACTCTCCTCCGCTTTAAAAATTCGTCTCCTGACGAATTTCTAGATCTGTAGGCTTGGAGGTCGAATCTGCGTACTCAATCATCTGTTGGAAGAATTGGTGTGGAGCGAATGGCGGAGTCCATACGCGGACGTGGGTGACGCGACCTTCATGGTTGAAGAACATGTGTAGCGCGAATGGCGGCGTCTTCTTGATTGTTGTCTCTTCCTTGTGGTGACCGAAGAATTGATGAGGCATGAACAACATGGCCTTCGGAGATTCCATAGCAAAGCAATGACACAAGGAGAGGAGGGGAGGAGATGTGTCCAAGGAATGAAGCCATGGGGTCCTTATATAGGGGTTGCCCAAGGCTCTAGTCCTATTTGGATAAGGAGGGTCCTCAGATTTCTGATTTACAGCCTTCTTTTTTAAATATTTTCACCACCGGAGGATTAGGCGCAAATTTCGCACCCCTTCATTCTTCTTTGCTTTCCTATTCCTTTTGGTGTTTCTGCAAATAAGGGGTTCAGGGGGTTTCTGTTTACAATTTTCCCCACTTACACGCCACTCCCACATGTCGTGGGACGCAAGTCCCGTAACCAGTGGGCTCCCTGTTAGGGTATACCCGAGTTCTTCGCGTATATGGAGTGGGCTGGGGCGGCGGCTCCTCGATGGTGGCCGGGGCCGATGCGGCTATGCGGGAGGCGGGGGTCGCCAGGGGCATTCGGGCTTCGGTGGTGAGGGGCGGAGAGGCGTCGGGTGGCCAAGGGGTCATCAAGATGTGCTGGTGGGGAAGGGGAGTAGGGGAGAAAGGGGGTTTTCGCCCCGCGCGGGAATCGAGGGGGGTGCCGGGTGGCAAGTGGAAGGCGGGCGGGGGATAGGGGGCGGTGACCTGGGGAACGATGGGAGGTCAGGGCGGTGCGCACAGGGGCCAAGGGGAACGCGAGAGGGGGGGAAGAGGCGGGTGCGCGGGGAAGGAGGGGAGCGGTGATGCGAGGTCACAGGGGTGGCCACACGGGGAAGAGGTGGCGGGCGGTTTCAGGCTGCCAGGGAATCGCTGGGAGGCGCCGGTGGGAAAGGGGTTGAGGTGGGAGGCTTATGCGTGAAGATGCGGCGGGAGGGTAAGGCAGAACGGGGCTGGCGGTAGTTGCATGGAGGTGGGTGGGCGGCTGGGGATAGATGGGTCGGGGGAGAGGGAGGATGGCGAGGGCTGGGGCCTGGATGGGTGCCGCGAGGGGTCGCTGGGAGCGGGGGGGGGGGGGGTCCGACGGGGCTAGGGGGGTACCGGAGGGGCTGGGGCTGCAGCGGGTGTCCTCGAGAAGACTGCGGATGGGGCGTAGACCAACTCCGGGAGCTTTTGCGAATCTGAAAGTACCTGTACAGCAGTTGTCTCGCCATTTTTTCTTCTAAAACGGCCTGGACAACGGCCGAATCTTCCTCAACTACAGGGTTTTCTTCATCAAAACTCGTGTCAACAACGTCGAGTGTTGGAGGCTTCAATCTGGCGGCGCGCATAGCCCTGGATTCAGCGAGTATTTCTCAACATTCGGCGAAAAATTCCAGACATTTGGACCGGAAGTCTTCGTCGGCTTGCCGTTTACGCTCTGACGAACGATGGCCCTTCGTCGCATGATGATTGCGTGAACTTTTGTATGGATCGACAGATCGTGAGGACGATCTGTAGGCCATGCTCTGATACCAAATGATGCAAACACGAATTTGGCACGACGATCGAATCTAAAATATTTGGTAGAATTTTCGGTGGAAGAATAATGGAAGGGTTGAGATAAGAAATCACGCCTGTTGTGCGAGGTTAGAGGAGAAGAGCCGCGGAGATCGTGTGGAGAGGGAGGAAGAGGAGAGAGATAAAATCTCAAAATTTTAGTCAAATTGAACTGAATAAAAACACCGGACCCTCATCCCTTTATATAGGAGGGATGGCATTACAGAAAATGAAAAACTAAATTATTTTGACCACTAATTATCCTAATTAGACTCTAACTAATTAACCGACCAAAATATAAAATCAAAAATTGACCACTAATTGAGATCACAGACGATCCCATTTATTTAATTAAAAATTCGTCGACGTAAATAAACGTAAATAAAATTAGCCACTAAAATTAGATAAATATTTGGCCCTATATTTTGGGTCCGACGCTGCATCAAGTTCTGAGGGATGGGTGCTTCTTCAGCAAGTCCCTCTTTTTCATCATGTGCCAGTTTCTACTTCACTTGAGTTTGCATTGTTGCTGATAAAATAGGAATAAAATTCGCTCTTACTACATGATGTAGTTCAACATTGTAGATAGGATAGTCGACTCCAGAGCTTCTTGCAACTTATAAGGAAAGCATGAACATTTTCCCATCTCAGTAGACCTGCCAATAGACCGGTTTGAGGCCAAGGAGCTTAAAGAATGAGTCGATCCGTCTTTTGGCCCGCTCGTCAAATGGTGGGTCGTGGTCATGAGCCAAAAAACTAGCCGGACCCAACCCGCAATAGGTGCAGAGGCCACGCTGACATCCACCTCCTCTACCATAGGGACCACTATAACGCCTCGGGATCTGGGTTACTCGTTTACACAACATTCACATTATTTAATTTATGATTGATCTTATTAAGTTCCGAAAATGAGTAAGAATTCACGATTGAATGACATTCACAATTTATTAACGAACCACATCATAACACGTGTCACCTCAAAACATTTGCATTTATGTCCACATAGTACAACATGCATCAAAAGAAAATTTTCACCATTGTACATATATCTCGGAAAAATGATAGAAGAGAAAAGAAACACAAAATAGATATATTTATCTATACAAATACTATCGTATGTACCATCAAAATCAATGTCTGATCACCAAAAACTAAGAACCTTGAGAAGTATCTACTGTGTTGCAGACACCTTCCCTACCATCCATGTTAGGAACAAACAGATGTCAACAAATGTTGTGTACAACCAAAATTGTAAAAATAACATATATTTAAGTGCTTACAAAAGAAGGCAAATAGATAGGTAATGACATTGTAATTACTTAAGCTACTTACATGTAAAAAATTAGTTTTCTAATTGTTATGTATATAATTTCTTTTTTCACTGACCATATTTCAATTATCAACAATTGATTATTTCCTTGATTCTTTATATGACCATGATGACAAAGATGATCTAGATCTAATTTACATCCATTTTCATTACTGTTAGTTGTACGATGTAAGGATAGATCTTATTGAATGTAAGATGGTTGATTAAGATTTTCATGTTCAGAACTTTATCCTCGTTAGAACCTACTGGCGTCATAGTAACCAACTCAAGCGTGAAGAAGCCTCCTAAGAGACTTCCGCCTCGCTTTCCCAGTGGAAGTGTGGTCCAGGAGAAAGCTAGGTAAACTCCAACTACACCCCTGAGATGGGTTGGAGAGACTCTTTGGTTCGAGTCACTCCAATCCTGCTCGACCAATATAGGTACAAGCTAAACGAGCTCGAAGAAAAACCAAGGGTCATACAACCTAGGAAACCTAAAAGAACACAATGTCAGTGAAACTGGTCAAAAAGAAAACATACGGATCCCAGAGAAGTGAAAAATTGTGAGCTTGCGATAAAACTGTAGAAGAGATTGGGATCCTAAACCAACACACTAGGTGGTTGCTGTCCAATCTGCGCGTCCTAACTCCAGCCCAGTTGAGGGCCACCCCATCCTCATATAGTCAGGTATAAGGGGCACCCTGACTGGCACAGTTAATTGTCATTACTGATTCTCATCAACAATATGGATTTGCTAAATTACACATTCATTTCACCATATCTTATGTGGGTAACATTACAGATCCAAGTGTTTTGTCAATAACTTTTCAATTTTTGATAGCAATATATAGTTGGTAGATTGTACTAAAAAATCATTTGATGAAGATTTTAATCACAATAATGATAGGGAATTATCCAATCATAGTTGATTCAAGCATTTTTTAGTGATTTCTTTAAGAATATGTGAATCTTTAAGGTATTGAAATCTTATTATTTTATTGATACTTTCCTTGGATAAAACCCATACGGATCAATCATTTATTAGCTTCTAAAGAGAAGGGTATCAGTATCCTATAATTAGGGTTTAGATTATAGGGTTTAGGAGAACTTCTTCATCATAAGTCAGCAAGGTTCAAGCAGAGAATCATATGTCCATAAAATGCTTATACTATTAGTGTTAAAATAGTAGCAAAAATGCTTAGAATTTCATCCAAAATTCATAAATTTCAACTTTAAAACTATGAAATTAGGAGTCTAATAATTGGTTTGAACTTAGACCTTAATTCGTGCAAAATCCCAAAATTTTCATCTTTAAAACTATGAGATCAGGAGCTTAATAAGTGGTCAGAATTTAGGAACAAATTCGTGCAAAACCCTTAAATTTTTCATCAAAACTATGAGATCAGGAACCTAATAAGGGGTCTGAATTTAGGATCAAATTCATGCAAAATCCCCAAATTTTTATCGTTAAAACTGTGAGATCAGGAGCCTAATAAGAAAAACCTTCAAATTTTTCATCTTTAAAATTATGGTATCAGGAGCCTAATAAGTGATCTGAATTTACGATCAAATTCATGCAAAATCCTCATATTTTTCATCTTTAAAACTATGAGATCAGGAGCTTAATAAGTTGTCTGAATTTAGGATCAAATTCAAGCAAAACCCCTCAATTTCTCCATTAAACACTAGGATTTCAGCAGCCAATTTCATGTTTAAAAACACCCCCAATTCCTTAATTGAACAATAGCAATTCAGCAACAAGACATGCATAAAATCCCCAATTTCTTCATTAGCCAATTTCATGTTTAAAACACTCTGAATTCCTCAATTGAACAATAGCAATTCAGTAACAAAACATGCACAAAAATCCCCAATTTATCCATAGAACAGTATGATTTCAGCAACCATTTTCATGTTTAAAAACATCCTCAATTCCTCGATGGAACAGTAGAAATTCAGAAAACAAGACATGCAAAAAACTCCCAATTTCTTCATTAAACAGTAGGATTTCAGTAACCAAATTCAGGTTTAAAAACACCCCCTTAATTGAACAGAAGCAATTCAACAACACGACATGCACAAAAATCTCCAATTTCTCCTTTAAACAATAGGATTTCAGCAACCAATTTCATATTTTTTCCACATAATTACTTCAAGGAATTGAAAGGGAAGAGAATGGAGATAAATCTCATGAATGGAAACAAAAAGGAGAGTATAATTGTACCTTGGGTCCTCCAAAATAGAGGAAATGGAGCAATCAACAACAGTCAGTAGCAGCAACAAAGAGCATAAGAAATGGGTTCTTCCATGGGTGAGTAAGATAGGAGGAAGAGGGAGAAGATGAGGGAAGAAGAAAGGAAATTGGGTGATATTAATAAGGAGAGAAGGGGGTTTAGGTGTCAACAATTAGAAAAGAAGAGGGGTCATGTGTTAAGTTTAAAAAAATGAGGTGCAAAATTTAAAAAAAAACAGGGAGAAGAACTATACGCTTGGAATTTTCCTTTTGAATTTCCTTTTTCTTTTTTTACATTTATTTCCAACTTATGTGAAATACTAAAGTCATCACCATTATCACCCTGAATCTCTGATTCGGGCGAATAATGGTTCCTTTCGACCGTTTCATAGTGGCAATCAAAATGAGTATAATATTCATTTTTTATGTAATATAGGTTCAGAATTTGATGAAATACGATTTTGTTGGAGTATTTGGTTGTGTGCCTCTTATGATGTAGATGGGTAAATGGATACCTCCAGGATCCATTTACCCCATCCATATGTTTAGTCACATATCTACCAGTGGTGGGACTTGGAACCTCTGTGGAGGCTATATAAGGAGCCTCAGCGTCCATTGAGAAAAAGGAATGCAATATCCGTCCCTTTGAGAGATTCTCCCGTGCTTTCATCCCGCTCCTTAAGAAGTAGGGTTCCATGTAAAAATTCTTTGTTCCATGTTTCATACTTATATTCTTATGCTCTGTTTATTATTCACTTCCGCAGTCTATATATTCTAATAGATTTTGATTTATGATTAAATTTTGCGATTTAAATGGGTCAAACGACTTCCGATCGATAAACGATCGGTACCATTAGTTTTATTTTGTCGAAATGAATTTTGTGATAGTCTCGATTTATTTTGCGATTCGGATCGTGTCACGACTTTTCCGATTACACAAATAAAGATGCAATCCATTTTTGGTCGATTTTACCCAAACGAAATTTGATTTATGATCTATGGGTCGATTCAGGTTATTTAATATCGATTGATATTTTTGTTAGATCATATGGACCCAAATCGGGTCGAATTCGATTTCAAATCTGACTGTTACAAACACGCCCCCTAAATTGTGCAGAATCTCCCCTGCCGTGAGATGCAACCAACATTGAGGATGTTTGTGTGGTTGCAGGTGGTGGGATGAGAAGCATGTTGAAGTGATTGTAGGTCTCCTCCATGGGAGGAATGGTCGCGGCTGTAAGAAGTTGTGTATGTGCGACTTTATCTTAGCGGGTGGGTTGGTTCACAATATCATTGGTGATCTCTATGGTAAGAGTCCCAGAGAACCGGACATACACGTACGTGTCATCATGCTTCCACGAAGCATTGTCCCAAGTCTTCTCCGTTGGCTCTGGCTATGTCAGAATGTTCTTGTTATTGCACTATATAAGGGTCAAAAACTGCATGGATCACAACTCATAGTTGGTCGCATCTATCTTTACTATGAGAGGCGGGCCATTGAAGGCACCAGACGAAGAGAAGATGCCATCACCCCTATTTTCTGATATGATGAAAAAGAAGGCCGAAACGGAACCTGACTAGGGTAGTAGATCAATCTTAGCGAGCCTACACGTTTATATAGAGTATTGGTTGTAGATGTAGACTCATGCAACCATCATCATCAATCCTTGATCTGCATTAAGGCCAAAAAAAGTGATTTCTAAGTCCGAAATCACCTTTTTCAGAAAATTAAGTCATTTTAGGCTGTAGTTCGACGACAGAGAGGAGATAAATCAGCCAAGGGGGGTCGGTGGGGGGGTTGGCTAACGAGTGCAGTGGCCCAACAACAACGATGAAAGAGGTATTGGGAAAATTATATAAGAGACATAAAGAAAAGAAAATACAAGAAATAAATAAATGATAACTAATATCTCGACAATTAGGAGTATGTTAGTTCCTTATTATTTTCCTGGTTTATGAGGACCTCTTATGTGATCTTCCCCTAGCCTTTTTCTATACTGGAGGCCCCATGAGCTTAAAAACAAAAAACTTATTCTCTTCCTATCCCAATGAGCATAAAAACAAACAACTAATTCTCTTCGTATCTTCTATGACATAAGTACATTAGAAAAGAAAATACAAGAAATAAATAAATGATAACTAATATCTCGACAATTAGGAGTATGTTAGTTCCTTATTATTTTCCTGGTTTATGAGGACCTCTTATGTGATCTTCCCCTAGCCTTTTTCTATACTGGAGGCCCCATGAGCTTAAAAACAAAAAACTTATTCTCTTCCTATCCCAATGAGCATAAAAACAAACAACTAATTCTCTTCCTATCTTCTATGACATAAGTACATTAGAAATTGCAATTTCTCTAGTATCTTCGAAAGATGAATTTTGATAAAAGATTTATTCGAATTGACATATCAACCAAAAACCAACAAGTATATATTGTCTAAGCACTCAACGAGCTCTAGTATTCCCAATTTCCCAATATGCAATCTCCGACAAACATCTCTACATTGTTTTACTCTAGGCAGACAAGAACTCGCGTGCCATAAGATAAGTTAATTGTTACCGCAAAACATCAATGATGTATATTGTATAATGCCATATCTAATATTAGTAAATTCCGTTGTCGAACAAAATTTCTGTGATTCCTCGAAAAATAATTTGTCTTTAAGAGTTTGTGAAAAGTAACTCAATCAGGTAACAAACTCAATAAATAGTTCAGATGGGATCAATTTTAATGTTAATCGGATGTACAACATCTAGATGGATCTCAATGATAAGAGATAGACACGACCTCTAGACCATCAAGAAGATCGTTCTGAGTTGAGCTTTTGGTCATTGCCAACTCATCCTATGTCAACATCCCACCATTTGCCTTCACAACCATCGTGCTAAATGAGTAGCACAACACCCACATGATCAAGGAATAATAAGAGTCGTGAACAAGTAATCACTTAGGTGAACACAACCCAATGTAGAAGAACGTAAACTCTAAGATGACAATTCATTTATATCCAGATTAAATCCTATTGTCAATTTCTTGATTATTAAATAGTAGTTACATGCACCCATATATCACTTGAACGATGAAACAAGAGGATTTCTTACACTTGTGCCCTTAAAAATCATCCGTTATATACACTTGTGCCCTTAAAAATAGTAGTTACATGCCCATATATCACTTTTAAACAAAATATATTTTTTATGGAATTATGAATCTAATAACATCCCAATTGCATCCTTAAAAATCATCCGTTCTTCTTAATAAGAAGATTTTTTCAACATTAAGGCTTCTTGGATTTTTAAAAGAAGCCTTAAGGGAACTTTATCACTCAATAAACTAACCAGGAATATATTGGACACATCACAATTACATCGTCTATAATATCTCTGTCTACAGTATTTATCTATTCCTTATCCCACAAAGCAACACAACAAGAATGAGTGATAAACCCCACTTATCTCCTATCACTCATTAGAATGCACTATGTCCTCAAATTCTCAGGCCTTTGAGGATCCAAAAAGCCATCTGTTGTTATTTTCCTAACTTAAGTATTTTAAGTTGATTTCTCAGTCTTGTTCCACCTGTTCGGAAGCAGTTTATTGGAAAAATAACACAATTTTCTTGTAAATTGCCATCGATAGGTCTATATTTCAATGTTTGCAGAAACTGTCTGATTCGACACATTGAGTCTAATCTGCACTAAATTGAGGAACATCTGTATAATTCCAGCAAATATCGAACGCCCGACTAATGCAGTAACAAGTTTATCATGCATACGCATTATTCACAAAATTATCAAGATTTTCTTCTCTTTCTTGATTAACCATAAAAGAACACAATATAACATCAAGCAATTAATTAAATTGCAGGAATTTAGATAATATCAACCAGAATAAAATGATATCATTCAAATGGTGAATCAAGAGGAGCCTTGTGGACAGAAAGAAATGATATTGAATCTGTTCAGTTAAATTTTTTTGTAAGAATATAATAATTACTTTTTTCTAACAAAAAAGGTCAACACCGAAAATGGCGCACATCATGTATATCAAAAAACAATTAAGAACTACAACTATCAAGACTCAAAGAGAGTCTTGCCATGCCCGAGTACATTCTCTACATAAAATCTCTCGTGACGAAACACGATCACAACCAGATTGTCCAAACAAGATATAAGATCAAAGCCATATCATTGTTCAAACAATTCCAATTTGCATTAAAAGAATTCCCAAAGACAAGATGTCTCATTATTCATCATGTTGGTAGACATTGCCATGCCGATCAAAGATCCTCACCCTCTGAGCTCCAGTAAATACGTCTCCATCTTAACAACCAAAGAAATACCTAGACCCTTACATGATCATATTGTCAGGAGTTAGGAGTCATAATATGATTGGGAATCCTAAAGAAATACGACTCCAAATCCTAATAGTAATTGACTTGTATTCTATTTTCATCCTAGTAAAAATAGGACTATGGGGTTGTAATTGGGCAGGAGATTGTACAATGTGGTATGTCGAGGACATCCAACAATGGGTGCGTCATCCAGAGGCGATGAGTTCCTGCTAACGAGAAATGCAAATGATGAACATAGCCAAGTACAGACTCAAGATGATGAAGAAATCATGATGGAATTCAATTCAAGAGGGAGATTGTTAGGAATTAAGAGTCATAATATGTCTGGGAATCCTAAAGAAACATGACACCTAATCATAATAGTAATTGAGTTGTATTCTATTTTTAGTCCTAGTAGAAATAGGTCTATAGGTTTGTATTTGGGTTATATATAGAGGGGGTGGGGGTGGGAGGCATTGCCCCTTGGCCACCATAAGGATAATGTAACCCCCAGAGAAAGGGGGGAGAGAGAGAGAAGAAAGACATGAAAGAGCGTGGGAACAGAGAGAATTGTACTCGTTCTAATTTATAGTGATCTTTCTTCTCCGGTGGTCGCGAGAGGTGACCGACCGCAGTTATATATGATTGTTCTTTTCTCTAGGTACTTCCATGGTGGTGGTCAATTGCGCATCTGTATCCAAGGGCATCCGATATCCGAGCAGAGGCGATACCGAGTCATGTCCCAACAATTGGTATCAGAGGAGAGTTGGTATCACATATGTCCCAACAACTAGTATCAGAGCAGAGTTGATATCACTTCCGTTCCAATCAATTGGTATCAGAGCCAGGATCATCCGATATCCGAGCAAAGTTGGTACCGAGTTGTGTGCCAACACATATAACTCCATATCCTCATGGGATTCTACACAAAGATCCCGGTATCAAAATCAACGAGGTGTAAAGCACGGTATACGCTTTCTTGGCTGAGCACCTACCATCAAACTAAGTCCGATAGTCACATCGAGTAGATGGTTCCTCAATAGTAGCTAGAAACTCATATATTCCCATGAACTCCCCTACCTTTTAATCAGAAACACAAGAACGCAACAAGAAATATATATACCCTTATATAACCTCGTAACTCCAAATCATCATGGGATTCTATGCAAATATCGTGGGATTAAAAATCAATTAGGCATAAAGCACGTTATACACTAAGTACAGAAATCACATCAAGTAGATGGTCCCTCAATAGTAGTAGCTTGAAACTCATATATGTTCATGAACTCTCTGCCAAACACAAGACAACTATTAAGTATCCACCTTCTCGATCCAATCGTAATTAAATCCCTTGAATCGTAATTAAAACAAAATAAAAAATGATCTCAAAGATCCCCCTTCTCGATCCAATCATCCTAAGAAAGGATGATGCCACTATCATCCCTTAAAACAAGCTTCTAAGGAGAAATATCTCAGATAAAACATAGCAGACCTCTTTCCAAAATGTAGATGCGATGTAATGACATTGTGTGACACTGCGCATCCCGCTGCATCTCGGCTAAAGCTACTCAGAGGACCCAGTATGGGACATTGTCCATTGATCTAACCAAGATTGACACCACCCAATGACAATGAGATAACACACCATGAAAAAGCCAATTAAACATACACATAAGAGAAAAGCTAACACATTCCCAATGAATATGACAATGATATTTAAGAGTGATGTGTAAATTTACTACTATTGTACTAAATAAGCGAAATAACAATATTATCCCCCAAAATATGATTAGGCATCTAAAGTTGAGTCAAGATGGAATTGAAAAACTCACTCCAATGGTTTGCTGGTATGCAGTATACTTACCACCCAAAAGACAAGGATTCAAATCTTGGGGCAGCCAATGGTGCGTGTTCCCCCCTCTTATTTCAAAAAAAATGGAAGAGAAGATATGGATACAACACATGAATTTAATGCTACAAAAGTAAAGATCTAAAATTGGAGGTTCATCCTCCTCACTTGATTTCTACTTTTATTCATGTTAAACCTACACGATGGAGGTGAGTGTAGCCACTCCATTCAATCGCTTACCTAAACAGTCACAAATTATGGAGTTTGAGCTAAATAGTCTACCTTCACATAAGGTTGCCAATGGAATACTTAGCAACTCCCTGTAGAGTTCTATGAGTCTGTATCTAAGTAGACAAATATTAACTCCCTCTAGAGTTCTCTTAGTCTATATCTAGGTAGATAAGTATGGTCTAGATTACATTTAATAATGGACTGTGAAAGGTCCTAAGACATAGCTCTCTTCTCACAATGCATCACACATGGACGTTAATATAGCTAGTTTTTTTAGTCAAAAAAGGGTAAAAACACGCTATCGTGTCCGCCCCAAATACATTAAAAGGCGAAGAGAGACTACAGGAAGACTTTACAGATTCTAGGATTCTAAAAGAGTCCTGGCATGGAAAGCTACATTCTCACAATAAAAGCAACAACAACAACAACAAAGCCTTTTCCCATATTAAAGTAGGGCCAGCTACATGGATTCTTTGCCTCCATTTAGATCTATCTTGGGTCATTCTCGAGCTTAGACCCAAAAAACTAAGACCCTTCAGATAGTCTCATTCCAACACTTCTTGGGCCATCCTCACCCTCTCTTAAATGACTCAACATCCCAACACCCGCATCTCATAACTGGTATATCACTCGGCATCTTTTGCAAATGACCAAACTACCTTAAGCGGTTTTCTCGCATCTTATCCCCAATTGAAGATACACGCTTTCCTTCTGATTACATCATTCCGAATCCGATCTTTATGTGTATGTCCACACATCCACCTTAGCATTTTCATTTCTGCAACTGCCATTCTTTACACATGTCTATGATTCACATGCTAACATAAGGATACATAGAGCATAGCAGGTCTCACAACTGCTTTGTAAAACTTTCTTTTGATTTTCATAGGAATTTTTTATCACATAGAATAATAAAGGCTACTCTCCACTTTAGTCAGCCTACATTTATTCTATGAGTAGCATCTCCATCCATTTCCCCATCACGTTGCAAAATAGATCCCAAGTATCTAAAGGAATCTTTATTTTGAATGTTATCGTCACTGTTGAGATAATTATATCTCTTCATCTTTATTTATATTTTTCTATTTCTCCAATCTACTTTATGTATTTTTCCTTCGAGCTTTTCTCCTATATAAGAGAGCTTTAGGACTACAAGGAATAAAATTTTTTATTTTTCACAACCTTTTACATGGTATCAGAGTGATGGCCATACACCAGAGCATGTGCCTTAGAGTCTCGCCCCCACCAAAACTCTAGTGCGCAATCGCGCCTTCACCGCCCCGTCGCGCAGCCCGTGCTCCTCCGTCGTCGGGTTACCTGTGTGTGCCAGCCGTGCCGCATGTGTGCCAGTCGCGTCGCCCGCACACCCACATCATCGACGCTGCAGTCTGCTCTCGTGCAGCGCCATGTTGCGGTTTGTGCAGCGCCACCGCAGCCTGCCCATGCGTAACTGCCACCCGTAAGGGCAGTGGTTCCTGCACCTAAGGTTCTGCCATCGTGTCTTGGGTTCTTAGGGTGTGGCGTGATTGTCTAATAAAATACCCTAGTTACCCAAAGGAGCCTCCAAAGAATGGAAGAGGTTGTGGTATGAGTCTACACCCACAACCATCTTCCCTTATGTCAGTGTAGGTGCATGTTTTTCTTGTTGCTGACCTAGTATTGGAGATAGTTGTCATCATGTCTGACAAAAAAGCTGGTATTCCTTCCATTGGTGCCTTCAAAGGTCCAGCACCCATCGTCAAGATGGATATGCCATGTAGTTCATGAGTTTAATGCAATGCAATGGCAAGAAGCGCATCCTCACGGGGGAGGAGCCAAATGACAAGATTGGGATAAATGTCTCATGGGAGGCAGATGATGCATATGCACGTGTGTGGCTATTTGGGATTGTATCAACAGAGATAGCTAATGATATTCTGAGTAAGCTTACTGCAAAGGCTACATAGAACATTCTCGCTGCTACATACTCTCCGATGAAGAATGAGTCGAAGATACTACAGCTACAACACGATATCTTCACATCAAAGCAGAATGGTCGCCCCCTTCATACCCTCTACACTTCTTTGAGAGGTATGTTTGAGAAGCTACATGGTTACATTCCCTTGACTGCTACGCCAGAGCAGCTCAAGGCATACAGAGACCCTGTGATAACTGGGGTCTTTCTAGTAGCCCTTGATCCTGAGTACGATGCTGCTCGAGCCCATATTCTTACTAATGCTACCATACGTCCAATGGAGGAGGCATATCGCAGATTGAGTCGGTTATCTATATCCTCTGGTGGTACTTTGCAATCTCAGACATCTTCAGCTATGGCTACATCTCGTGGTAGGGGGAGCCCTATACCATATTGTGGTAGGGGGGCCTTAGATGTAGTAGAGGAGGGGGTGGTCGACCCCATCAATCATGCACCTACTTCCACAGGTCAGGCAACTCTGAGAAAACCTACTATTCTAAGCATGGGTTTCCTGCTTCATCTCGGGTTCCAGAGCAAACTCAATAGGTCAGGAGTCCACTATCTGTTGTTGATCAGAGATTCGATGAACTTGTGGCGCGACTCAGGGAGATCAGGCCTACTCCTGGGTCAACCAGCTCTCCTTCAGGATCCTCAAAGGTAGCTACCTCAACATCAGCATCCACATCAGGCATAACATATGCCTTTACTAGTTGTTCAGGGCAGATTTGTCAGAATGAATCATGGATTCAGGAGAATCCCATCATCTCCGTGGTTACAGAGGTCAGTTTAGTGATTTTCGTCTGACTCAGCCTCGAGTCCTCGACGATCTGTTGTGATAGCATATGCGACACACTCTCCTATTACCGATCATGGGGAGGTGCAATTGACTCCTGCAATCCAGCTTCATAATGTTCTTTACACTCCTGAATTTCTATGAATTTACTATCAATTAGTCAAATCATCAAGGATTTACACTGTCGTGACATATTTGATCCTTCTACTCTTGTCTTTCAGGACATTCTCACATGCAGGGTGATTGGAATAGGAGTCCGTCAGACAACAAGAATGATGATGCCAATAGACCATCGTCTGACAAAGATAGAGTAGTCAGATATCATCCTCTGAAAGCCAAGTGTGATGATCTCAGTAGTGAGTCTGTCAAACCATGCCTTGGGGCCCTGGCTCTGCTTCAGACCATAGATGGCCTTGCATAGTCGACATACACACTCCCCCTAGACTACGTAACCCGACAGTTGCTTCATGTAGACCTCTTCATCAAGGTCACCATAGAGAAAAGCATTCTTCACATCAAGTTGGTAAATGAGTTAGGCCTTATTAGCAACAATAGAGAGAACGATACGTATCGATCCAATTCTGGCAACATGCAAGAAGGTCTCAAAATAATCAACCCAAAAGGTTTGTGTGAAACCTTTCGCAACAAATCTGGCTTGAGGAGGAGCCCGACCCGAAGCCCGGCCTAAAACATGGCCCGAAGCCCGATCCCAAACCTATATAATATATATATATATAATATTACTTTAACCATGATCCCTCATGGCCCACCCCAACCCAATCCCCCTCAAACCCTATCTCCACTCTCCAACGATACTACCATGCACCAATATTTCAAAGTTTTGAAAAAAAAATAAAATGTATATGAAACAAACAAAAGTTTTTAAAGAGAAAAAATCAAACATTTCAAACTTTTTTTTATCAAAATGTCATAGGGATGTCAAAATTCTTAGATTTATCACAAGTTTTTTAAAAAATAAAAAGATTTTTTAGAAAAACATTTCCATTTCACCCGTTGAATTAAGCATTTTCAAAAAAAAATCAAAAATTTTTTAAAGGGAAAAAAGTTACTAGGTCAGCCTGGCCCGAACCTAGCCCGTTTAACTTCAGGCCGGGTTCGGGTTCAGGCTGGTCCATCCAGATTTTTTCGGGCAGACCGAAACCCAACAAAATGAACGGGCTCGAGTTCGGGTCGATGCCCATCCCGACCTGCCCGACCTGATAAACAACCCTACATACAAGGGCTAAAAACGCCCTAGAACTCAAGTTTGCCCGTAAAGAAGGGTTGAAATCTTCAACGGCAACAGACCAAGAGGGAAAATGGGGCATGAATGGAGTCCTTGGAGGGTTGAACTCGGCCTTGGAAGGTTGAGCGGTGATCCAGGAGGTCCTGGCAGCAATCCAGGATGTGGAGCAGGTGCTGGTGGCACCTTGTAGTTGCCCTAGAACAGACCTTCGGTAGCCGAGCAACAGCTGATGGATGGCAGGAGACATTCGACCGAGATGCTAGCAGCACCCTAAGGGTAGTTGTTGGACCTGGGAAGGTCGGTCAGATTCCTATGCAACAACAGGAGGGATGGCGGCGGTATATCAAGGTGCTAGCAGGGCTCGATGGTACTGGAGAGAGCCTCACACGGGAACATAGAAAATGGAGAAGGACATGTGCAAGCGCTCGAAGATTGAGGAGAGGCTCGGAGGTGACGAGGGGATGATTCTAGGTCAAAACCCGATATAAAACCATTGCTCTAATACCATGTAGAGAAAAGAATAATTCGATGTGTTTATTCAATAGGATTAGGGTATCTTATATAGAAAAAAATCCTAGAGTCCAAAAAAGAAAAATACATAAAAGACCCCAGAGGATGACATGACATATCTAAGGTAGAAAATATAATAACTTTAACACCATTCAATTAGCTAAAGGCCCTATTTATAGAGAGGCCACACAACATGGTAGGATTTCAACACATTTCTAGAACGTTCTACACTCACAGAAAAGAGAAGAAAGAAGATTCTGATCCTTACCTCCCTTTAAAATAAAATACAAATTTAGCATTACTCCTTCACATTTGAGAAAAGGTACAAAAATCAAAATAAATTGTAGAACATAGCTATTTGTTAGCATTCAACAAATATGGAGCAGTGCACTATTCCTATTCAAATTTTAGTAACTAACATGAAATCATATTTCTAAAATACGGCCAGTGTCGGAACAAACAACCCAACACGCTTGAAACCTTGAAAGCTTCACCTCAAACCTACAAGCTTAGGGTAACAAAGAGGGCAGATAAACCTTGAAAGCTAAGTGTTCAAGAAGGACAGGAACACGCTTCACATCAAATCCGAGTTTTCCCTCTTGAGGCATCTTCTTCTTCAGACCAAGAACGCCAAGATCAACTTTTATGCACAAATACACGTGGAAAACAACGGAAATGGATATCTAAACATAAACATACGTAGGAGCTTAGAGGGGGGCTTACCTACACGTTGAGAACTTGGGGAAGCTTTCCAAAGGTTGGTCACCACCTTGAAGCTCGTCTCCAGGATCAAAACCAGCACAGAAAATAATATAATCGACAATGCGAAATTTGCATATAAAATAAAGGATTTTTTAGAAACTACATTTTCATTCAAAGTAAAAAAAAAGAATAAAACAGAAAATGTTTGCAAAAATGTACTTGGGCCTGGAAGACCAAGGATGGCGTTGGCCGACGGAGGCCGCGCTCAGCTCCCGAGTTGGCGTAAGTCTGGAGCTCTGATATGATTGGGTTTTGAGTGGCCGGAGGGCGGAGGCATGATGATGGGTTCTTCTCTTCTGGATCCATTTTTCTCACCATCTTGTAGTCCGGGACGGCGAAGGCCGATGGCTTGGGAACAGGAGGTGAAGCGGCGTCGTTACGTGGTGGAGGAGGCGAGGCGGCTGGGGCGACGTCATGCTTTATTTTTAAAATTTATTTGCTGCAGCCCATCCATAGCAGACGGGGCCAAATGGGCCTCTAATGACTGGTAGGCCTTTTTGACTTCTACAACGAGAAGGAAAAGTTGGATAAACTTGGTTAAGTCCATTAACTGGATTACATATTAACATTTTTTTAGGAAATTGTTTTGATTATTATTCGGGATTTTTAAGTACAGTATATGCAAGAAGTGTATAGGAAGAATTAAGCACCAATGATGAAGGGAATGTGTCAAGTCTGTGCTGAGAGATATGATTACAAGATATTAGCATGATAAAATAAATTGTTGGATTTTTTCTAAATTAAATAAATAAGCAAATATTGATGGATAGATATTATGAATATTTGATGAATGTAATATCTGACATGTATATAAAACCTTGAAATGACATTGCATAATATTAATATGGAAAAAAATATTTTTGGAGGAATCTTTATATATTGATTTTAAAAAATAAAAAATCTAAACGAATGAACTTAAAGTATCATAATACTATATTTGAGATAGAGTTTTTTATACAGAAACATTAGAATAATTGCTCTTTTAAAAGTAATAAGGGAATGCCTTAGAAAATAATTTAATATATCTCATAAGTAGTAGCTATTACGTGAGAGTTGTACACGGTATAATATAATTAACTAGTGCATTTGCATGCACTTTGCGGCAGTTTTACAAAGAGCGGTGTGGTTAGTTATTTGATTGGGAAGTATCATAAGTTGAAATAAAAGAAATTTTTGTGTTAGAAGATTGGCTTTATATTGATCATCAAGTAAAAAAGACTTGACTCAGTTGATGGGGGAGAAGAGATACTCATTAACTACTCTTTATTTTTTTTAAAAGATGTTCCAATGGTGCCCAATTAAAATATGAAAGGAACATTTTTTATTTAATTCATAACACGGGCATTTCTCAATGAATTTCAAAAAAAAGTCAATGTCACAAGTTTTGTACATGTTTCATGCATAAAATATGCAAAAATCACTTCATGTATCCCAGTCATCTCCATTGTGGTCTTCTCTAGGATAGAGATCCTCCCAACTCGGCTTACATGGCTGAGGATATAGCTCTTTCGATATGATTGTGGTGGAAGCATGCTCAGTGCAGATCACAGTGATGGTACTGATTAATGGGAGACAATCGAAGGTTGGGCTTAAGGAGGAGGTGTGTCTCACATCAGCTTACCTTAGATTGATCCGACGTGAAGAATACTGGACCTGATGTAGCTTCTAGAACATGTAATGGGAGTTTAGTTTACTTTTTATGCACTAAATATGATTTTCCAGGTGCTTACACCATTACTTGATTTCTGAAGACGTGATCCTTTCTTCCATATCATGCAAGAGTCATGGCACTGAAATACAAAAAATCAAAATATTGGAAATTAATATTATCAATATCAGTTGTAAATCTGATTCAGCTGGATTGATAAGAGCCAATAGTTACTAAATATATATACATGTCAATAAATTGTCAGCACGCCAAAGAATTCTTGACAACACAACATCGGAAGACCAAGTGATTCACAAGTTATAAGTTCAAGTTAGAAAATCATAAAACTACATCTTGTTTGCATTTTAATTCATCTTTCTCTTTCTTCAAAATTCAAGGTTTCATCTTTTTCACTTGTTCATGAAAGCACCTATTTACCCACTATACTTAAACTTATCAAAAGTGAATTTTGACAAAATTCACAATAGAATTTTCTGATTTTTGATTTGTTATATTCTCTGTGAGTAAGTAAAAGCAACAACACATATAGGAGAGAATCAGAACACAGAAACATAAATCCCAAAAAAAAAAAGAAAGAAATCGCGAGAACATAGAAATAATTTCAGAAGTAGAAGAGAAACAAAGACAGGAAATAATTTCAGAAATAGAAGAGAAACAGAGACACGAAAGATATCAGATGAATTAATTCATAAGAAAAATCAGTTTAAATAAGAACGGAGAATCAGGGATAGAAGAAGTGGAAGAGATACCTCGAAGGAAAAGAATTGAACTCAAGCTTGAACTTTCCTGAGCTATGGTGCTCTTGTACCCAGTTCTTAGCCTCAACAGAAGAGGCAAAACTTATGGAGGTTGAACTTTGTAATGAAGGAGAAACCTCGTTGGATCTCAAAGACATACGCCCAACCTCATTGGAGGTCATCCTTGCTACCCTTATCATTTGATGAAGGTCAGGAAAGGTTGAGGTTGGTGCCAACGTACAACTCCGATTCGATTAAATCCCAGCTCAATCCCATTCAATCGCAAACCAACTAAGAAGGCGAGGAGAGGGAAGATATAAAGCCTACTTTGAGAAACAATGTCATCATTATTACATTGTTATTACTTGCATGATGATTCAAATTTCCTCGTTTTTAATAGTAAAATAGCAAGCATCCATTTTCTCATTCATTATCCATGCTGGTGATCCATAACCATGCACTCATTTTTCATGCATATGATGCTTATCACAATATTGTTTTTTATTGTTTTTACTCATAATAGATATCTCCAATGAAGTATGTTCTCTCAAAAGAAACCACTTTTATCCATAAAGAATATTGGTAATAGTCTAAATGCAAAAAGTAGATGCGTTACAAATCATTTAATATCTCATAACAATAAAAAAAGAATACATGTGTCAAACATTACCTAATCTCATTCGTGTTTTATGGTAGGTATATAAAACACTATATACATAGAAATAACAAACGAAGACCTAATTAATCAATTATTTATATTGAGGAAAGATGTATATCACAATCATTACATGTTCTACCATAGCATAATCATACACATTTGTATATCAAGAATGGTCAATAACTTGAACATAAAGAATAAGATGAATTGCAATCATATAATCTCGTGTTAAATAATATACATCACAAATCATGCATATGATGGATCAAAATCAAGCAAGCTGGAATATATCCACTTAATTTAATAGGACTTAGAAGACCTTAATCCACTTAATTTCAAAGGACTTTACTAGGCTTCAATATTCTAATTCTTTAGGTCCATGTTCGATATCATTTCTTGAGTTCAGTTATTCTATGTGATGGTCGCATTTATGTGTCTAACTAGATCAACATGAATGATTGTAGCACTCTTTTACTCTTGATTGAATATTGAACAATTGTACTTAACACTATATATCAGCTTACTTTTTAGTACGAGACACCATTTCAAACTCTACCAATGAATGGGAGTTACTAGAATTGGAATACTTGATGGATAAATCAAGACTAACATTAAGGAATCCCATGTTATAAAATTGGAGTCCACTCGTTCTCTACAAGTTTGGGTATGTAACAAACCTACCTTGTATAATGTATAAAAGCGAATTATATACATGCACACTGTCGATTCCCAGCGCTACAAACAAAAAGAAGGTAAATTGTGCTATTACAAAAAAATCAGATGGAAAGCAAATGTTTGTCAAACAAATATATATGAAATAAAGCAAATGTTTGTCAAACAAAAATATATGAAATCAACAACTCTACTAAATAAGACAAGTAAGTGACCAATGATACTGTTGTTTTAAAAGAGGCCAAAAAAGACCATAGTTATGCTCAACAAAAAGGAAAAAATAAGAGCGAGGGACCAAAGTGTAACGTCCCGGGCTTAGATCCCCGGTCCGTTATCGAGGAAAACTGGCCCTAACAACTTATTGGGTCGAGTTCAAATGAACCCGTTGACAACCACCTAAAATGCTTAAGCTCAAGTTTATCAGGGAAAATTCCAAGAAAATCTCTTATATCTACCATGTTCTCTTATATCTACAATGGTCTACGGAAATAAGAACCCTAATTGGTGGAATCATTTAAGAAGAATTAATCGGCGATGCATGTGGAAATCAAATAAAAACAATCCGAATGTAGTAAATGTCCAGATGGGAAACTCAATCAACGTAATTTAAAAGTTTAGTAAGACGTCAGAAAACGGAAATAATATATACGCAGCCACCCCACTTTCCATTCCCACGCGTAAAAATATGCCCCGAATTTGTTACCGTAACCACCACCAGGGGTCCCAGATAATCTATAAAGACGTGGAAGATTACTTAACTTGGTCAAGAAGAGATAAAAGAAAGGGTGTGGTGCGCAAGAAGATGAAGCCCATACCCATAGCAGTCGTCCTGCTGCTGCTCCTCTCGTTGGTCTCCACCTGCCCCAGAATCCTGGTTCTGGGCGAGACGGAGGACATGATCGAGCAAGTATGCAGGAGAGGTGCTGATGATAAAACGAGCACAGGTATGGATTACGACTTCTGCGTAGGCTCCCTCAAGGAGGCAATGCATGAGAAGCATCTACCGCCTCCAACCACCGTCCAAGGACGTGGCCGTGATTTCTCTAACTGTAACCCTGGCCAACGGCACTGCGGTGGAGGCCTACATCACCGAGCTGCTCTCTAACACTACAGCACGCGGTAACCTCTCATGTCCTGCCTGTATCGAGGGGTTGCCGGCACATCTACTCCCTCGCATTGCCTCAGTGCTCCGGCTCCCTTGAGTCCCTGCAACGGGGAGAGCTACGGGATGCTTGGGAAGATATTAGTATGGCCGCAGATGCACCGTTTACGTGCAACCAGCAATTCCCCGATCCCAAGGAGCACAACGAGTTGACAAAGGTATAACCACGATTTCGATTCGCATCTTGCTACGGCTTGTTATGTCATGTATCTTCTCGTCTCACCTTGATCGGAGACCCGTCTGATGGTTTTGGACAATTAAGTGAGAAGGATTATTGAAATAAGAAAATAATGCTTTTGGATCTCTATAAGGATCGCTTGCTTCATGCCATTTTGTATCCGCAATGCCCCTTGTTAGATATGCATCTTTAAATCCCAAGTCAAAAATTAGGAGTAAACACCACTAAAACAAATTATGGCTATTGCGACAATTGAATAGCAGCAGATATCTATATCAGGCCTAATATATACTTGTATATGCATTCTCATCTAACTACGATTATATCAATTCATAGCTGATTATATAAGAAATAAGTACAATTTTCATTGCATTCTTTGTCATTCTAATATAGCAATGAATAAGTCATTGGTTAACTTCAAATAGTAATGCATCTATTATCATTTCATTTCATTGTAATATTTATAAATATATATATTTAAAGTTGTATTCGAGGAATTACCACTAAGAAGATCCATTCATTTTCTTTGAAGGACCGACTTTGCCATGAAGCTCGTCATCATTTATGGTGTCTTTGACACTTGCTGCATAAGCTTCATAGGCCCATTTCATGGTAGGCATGGTTATGAGTACACCATGTAGCAGTAGATTATCTATAAAGGTGGGTGAGGCTATCCCAACTCGAGTCAATATAGTAAGTCTGTTTGTAAGTTTGTGAGAGAAACATCACTTTTAGGTTCAGGATCCCTAAGAAACTACTCTTTGATGGGCGTAGTCATTTTGTGAAATGTGATCTAAAAAAGCTTGTGAAGGACTGCGATTTCGAGCACCGTGTCACAAGTCCTTATCACCCACAATCCAATGATATGGAGAAGTGATGAACATGGTAGTTGAGAGCATTCTGTAGAAGTTCGTCGACCCTGACGAGAGGATTTGTCCTAGCCTTTGAATCAAATTCTTTGGGTGTATAGATAGCTTACAAGATACCTTTGGGAAGGCTTTGGAGCCTTCTCGTTCAAGATGGTTTTTTGCAAGCCATGTCATTTGCCCACGGAATTAATTCACAAGTCAGAATGAACAATTAAACAGCTTAATTAGAACAACCATCAAGGGCAAAAACACAAAGAGATGGATCTGAATGAGCTAGTGGAAATAAAAACAAAGCATATGACAACACTATGATTTATAAAGATGAAGTGGGAGCGTGGCATGATATGTATATTAGGGGAAAGATCTTTGCTCCTAGTTAGAAGGTAATGTTATTTAATGCGAAATTGAATATTTTCTGTGACAAACTCATGTCCGAGTGGATGCCTGTGCGTAGTATTTATTGTGCATTACAATGGTTTCATAGATTTCACTAATCTCACGGAAGGTGTACACGCATTCTTGGTTAATGCCAACAGTTGAAGCTCTCTGTTGAACTAAATGATCAGTTAGACCATGTTGAAGAAATTTTCTTCGTGCATGATTTAGAGTCAGAGGCTACACCATCAGGACACGCATGGCACATTGCAACAATACTCTTTGCAGTTGTCAATCGCATCTTAAATATTCATTTGTTCTCTCTTTCTTTCTTTGTGCATTTGCCTCGCCTACATCGATTCCTTGCGCTTGACTCTTCACATACTTAATCTGACAGGGTATGTAGAGCTAACTTGGCTCCCCACTCCATTTTCTCATTTTTTTATTTTTTTTGAAAAATACATCTGTGAATTTTCATCACTATAATCCTATATTATATCATTCAAGTTTCGTACGGAATATAGGCTCCCACAACCTCCAACTAGACAGTAATTTCTTAACAGTATCAGAATTGCTGAAATCGACCCGTCTGTATGGAGGTTGTAGGAGTATCTATTTTACATGAAACTTGAATGATATAATACAGGGATATAGTGATGACAATCCATGGATGCATTTTTTCAAAAAAAAAAATGAGATAGAGGGGATCCAAGTTTGCTCCCTCAAGGGGCAACCCTGTTTTACTTATAATATATATCCACTATTCATTATTCTTCTCCTTCCTTTGACTACTTCTTTGCGCACCCTCATCTTCATATATATATATATATATATATTTTTCCATCATCTCCCCCGCATCGATCCATCACCGCCCTCGTAAAGGACGATGAACCATTTAGGGCCCTGATCCCCTACCCCAGTCGAGCCCCCATCTCATCCCATTTCCATTTCCATACATTTTCTTTTGGCTCGAGATTGCACCTAACCTTGCAGGTCCCTCAATTCTTCTTTATTGTCTGGAATTCACAAGGCTCGCCATTCATTGCTTCCACCTTTGACGAAACTTCATTGACCAACAGATTTACGTATCCCTAATCCTTCACTAGAGCCCCAGCATCTTTGCGAGGTCTTCACATACGAAGGTTCTTGGACCTTCAAGCAGAGTGGAGGAGCACGAAGGAGAAGTAGATCCCTCACCGGAGGTCCGAGTAGCATCTGTCGAGGGGGGATGCCTGCGGTGGTCTCTGAGGTGGAAGGGGGGGAGGGGGAGGCCTTGCAGTAGCCTTCGAGGGGGAAGGGGGAGACCCACGGTGGCCTATGGGAGGGAGGGGAAGTCTTGTGGTGGCCTCCGGGAGGAAGGGGGCCTGTAGTGGCCTCCGGGGGGAGGCTTGCAGTGGCCTCTAGGGGTGGGGGTGTGGTGGCCTCTGGGGGGCCCGCAGTTGGGGGGGGGGGGGGGAGCCTCCCCCCCATTCCCCCCCCAAAGGCCTCCCCCCTCCCCTCCCACCCTAGAGGCCAGCATCGCAGGCCTCCCCCTCCCCTCGGAGTCCACCGCCCCCCCCCCCCCCCCCCTTCCTCCTCGGAGGCCACCGCAGACACACCCTCCCCCTCCCCCTGTAAGCCATCGTGGGCCCCCCTTCCCCTTCTCCCCAAGAGGCCACTGCGGGGCCCCCAGAGGATACTACGGGCCCATCCTTCCCCTTCCCCCTCGGAAGCCACCACAAGCCCCTCCCTTTCCCCTTCCCCCTGGAGGCCACCGCGCACCCCCCCGGAGGCCACTGTGCCCCCCCACCCCACAGGAGGCCACCGCGGACCCCCCTTCCCTCCGAGGGGTGGGGAGAGGGTGGGGGAGGCAAGCATTGGTCCCTGGGGAGGAGGGGGAGGCCTGCTGTGGCCTCCGAGGGGGAGGGAGGGAGGTCTGCGGTGGCCTCTGGGGGAAGGGGGGAGGCCCGCGGTGGCCTTCGGGGGGGAAGGGGAGAGGCCCGCGGTGGCCTCCGGGGGGAAAGGGGGATCCGTTGGTGGTGATTAGATCTCTGATCTGGATCTAATGCTGAGGTGAGGCACATTGGACGGTGGATGGAGAATATGGGGGACCAACTCAATCCAATGATCTTGAATCCCCTACAAGAATAGGGAAGAATAAAGCGAGGGTCGAGCTTCATCCGGCACTGCAGGCTGGCTCCGACCACCTAGTGACGATCCAGGGTGCACAAAATATTCCTCGAAAGCTGATGAATACCCATTCATCACTCTTTATTCTTATATTTTAGCTACAAAAACCTTTGCAAATGCATGTAGATATTTGTAAATACAAATAATTACCAAAAAGCATGCATTGTATAAAATATAATAATTAGCATGTTTTTGTGCAAAAATAAAAGAATAAAGAAACAAAAGAAAAAGAGGGAAATATTTAAAATAAATATTGAGCAACCCAATCCCAAGGGAGGGCTCAGCATGGGCCTGACCGCATAAAAACCCAAGTAGAGAGAGATAAGGAAGCTCATGTGTGTAAATATACCTGTAAATATAATAAAAATATTTTCCTCATAAAATAAAATAAAAATGGGTTTGTACATATTTGTGTATATTTGTAAATACAAAACCAAAATAAAAATTAGAAAATTAAAAAGAAATAAAAATATCTTCTTCACTTGTATATTCATCATGTACATAGACCCCCTTTCTCTATTTATTTCACCTTGTAAATAAGTAAATTAAATTCCATAAAAATATGTACATATTCTATATCCTATTATGTAAATAAATAAAATAAAAACTACAAAAACAAAAATTAAAATAAAAAGAACAAAAATAAAAACCAAAAGAAACATTGTATATATACCATGTATATAAATTTATTTAACCCTTGTACATAAATAATAAAAATAAAATAAAAAAACATCAAAATATTCCTAATTTTATTCTATAAATAAATAAAATATAAAATTAGGATAAAAATGCACAAAAATAATTAATTAAAAATCAAAAATTAAAAATCTATATTGTATATATACCTATACATAGTACTATATTGTATATACCTTATTTTTATTTCAAACAAATAATTAAAAATCACAAAAAAATAGTTTAAAATAAAAGAAACGTTTTTCATGTTTTAAGTTTTTCCTAATTCGGCCATTTATTATTTTATTTTTAATTTCTAAAAAATTATGACATGGCCTCTCCTGATTGGTCCACGGGGGATGTTGATCCCCCAGTCAACTCCCCCCCTTGGACCACAAAGTTTCGGATCTAAGCCCCCAACCCGATTTCTCGATAATATCCCCACTCGATCCGACACCCAAAACCGTGAATCTCGGGCTCCACTTCTTCCTCTTGCATCCGAGATCCACGCCCGGCCGTTAGCCTTGGGATCCACGCTTCGAGCTTCACGCCCGACTCCCATCTAGCCGGACCCCTAGCCGTATATAGTCTGAGCTCCGCCCCCATTTTCACGGATCTTTGGCTCAGCTCATTCCACCCTAGGACCTCCATAGCCATCGCCTGAGTGACAGCTCGTGATTGGCCGTGTTGCAGTGAGGAAGAAGTGGTCGGACCATCGATTCGGTAGCTTCGCGCCGCCGTGCGCCGCCCAGACGTGGTGCTCGAGCCTCGGGCGTCGACGGCCCTCGAGGCTAGGACCTAGAGCTTCATTAGCTCGCCCCCAGTCGACCTCGTCCATCAGGTATCCCTAGTTCTTTTTCCCTTTCGCTGATTTTCATTTACGCCCAAATCGACCCATCGCCGACGACCTTCAATTCCGACCACCCTAGTCCCTGTCTAGATCATCGGATTCGACCAACACCTTCGCACTTCTCCCACGCACCTTCTCCACCCCTTCGTTCAACCCAGTTCGCACAGGAACTAGGATTGGGGCTCCACCGCCGTCGCTTCGCCGGAGCCCCCTCATCTCGACGCACCGATCATCCACACCACTGCTAACCGGGTCGAGGCACTTTGCCCTCGACCCAGGAGTCTGTTGCTTTTCTTTGCAGGTCAAGGCAAGCCCATCTGAGGGCTCGACGTTTTGGAGCAGCAGCTCCAGCTCCGCCGGTGTCGCCTGAGCTCTCCGGAGCTCCGTTGCGCCATCGGAGGGGCTCTTCAGACGCGGGAGGCCCAGGCATTTCTTCTCCGATCACCAGTAGCCCGCGAGGAGGATCAATGTGCGCACACCAGGCCGGCGAAGTTTGCCGGCCACCTGTTCTTCGTACATCCTCCAGAGCCGTCCGATCCTCCTCCTGCTCCAGACGCGATCTTAGCCATCCATTTGTAGAGCCCCTTCCACCGTCCGATCTCTTGGAGGACTGATCTGGACCCTCCATCCACGAGGGTTAGCCACGACGTACCGCAGCCGTCGATCATACACGTGGCTAGCTTTCCTCCGTCAGATCAGAGGAGGAGACCCTTCGTGCAGCCACAGCGATTCACAGCCGTCAGATCCTCCACGTGGGGGGTCCTTTGCCATCTGATCCAAGAGGGGTTCCCTTGTTGTGCGCCGCGCCTCCTCCACCGTTCGATTTGTTACGTGGCACGCATTCAGCCCTCCGCTTAATAAAAGGGTAAATATCCCTTAGGCCCTTAGCTTTTAGTTGTTAATAATCAGCCTTGTAAATATTTTAGAACTTTTATTCTAGTTTGGTAAATTGCATAGAGGACCTTGTCATTTATTTTATTTGCACTTATACCCCTGTACGTTGTGGGACACATGCTTCGACACGTGATTTCTTGGGATAATTGCATGTATGGGCCTGATGTTTTAAAGTGTTCGTGGATGAAAATATCTTTTTAGTATTTCCATATATACCCCTATGAACGTCCTAATTCCACATGTGCTGAATATCTTGGGTATTTTATACTTTCGCCCCTGGACTTTTAGTACGTGTTACTAATTAGTCCAGGGACTTAAGTTTTATTACAGAAAGGTCCCTGAGTGCCCAGCTCACGCGTTTGCCGCGTAAGTTCTTGGAGATTTTGCACCGGACACCCCTAGATTCATGTGCTTGTTATTCCTAGGCCCTTAAAGTATATTTTATGACAAATAGGTCCCTGTGACTGTGGACTTGTATTTTTTGTAAATAAAATATCAAATATCATCCAAATCCGGTGAAAATTTGATACATGGCTCCTGCCACTGTGTAGAATTTTCACTAAATTTTGGGAAATTTTTGGAGCCCATTTATTATTTTTAAAAATTCAAAAACACGCATTTTTCTTACTGTCCAGATATAAAATTAACAAAAAAAATTAAAACAACTTTAAAAATTACAAAAAAAATTAGATATTGTTTGTCTTGTTGTGCTTGATTTTTTGACCAAGTTTGGTCATTTTTGGATTTATAAAAATTATAAAATTGAAAAAGCCCTAAAACCCCATAAAAATTCTAGTAATTAATACAAAAACCCAAAAACAATAAACCAAGTCTCTGAATTTTCTTTTTTACTTCTATTTTTCATGAAAATTACCCTCAGGCTTTGATAGGGCCATTATCTATTTTATTTTGGCCATCCAAGTCTGACTGGACAGCAACACTCTTTTCTTTTCTTGTTTCATTTTTATAAAATTCCCTAAAAATCAGAAAAACCCCTAAAATTAAAACATAGAAAAACATAAAAAACATAAAAATATTTTTGTTTGAATTTTTGGATGAATTTTTAGTAATTAAACAATTGTGTGAAGTTGCTTGATTTACTTGTTGTTTGATTTTCTTTATGATTTAAAAATTCCAAAAAAATATAAAAATATTAAAAACCCACCAAAAATCATTTTCTTTTATTTGTTTTTTATTTTAGACTACTTCGTAGGCCGCGAGGCCATCACGTGCTCCCTGAGTCAGACCCTGGTCGCTATACCAGGCTAATCCAATAGCCAGGGCCACTATTGAGATTCTTTGATTTTTATTCTGTTTTGGTGGTATGATCTCATATTTTCTTGACTGACTGCATTATCTCTGAGATCTGGGTCACAACGACCCTTGATCTATTTTATTCACCCGAGTCTTGGAGGTTTTTCGGTCATCAGAATGGCGCCGTTGCCGGGGAGCACGACCTAGTAGTCGTTTTATTTTTCATTTTATTTTCTTTTCTTTTTCCGCGGCTTTCCGCAGCTCTTTCTGAGCCCGCGGCTTTTCATGGCTTTTTATTTTTTTCTTTCATTTTTATTTTATTTTATTTTCTTCTCTTTTCTTTTATTTTTGTTTTTGTTTGTTTTTGCTTGTTTATTTTTCCTGCTATTTTTGCACATATATCCCTCTTTACTTTTCCTTCCTTTTTTGATTTATTTTATCTGGTATTTAACACTCTGTTGTTTTCTTGTGAGGGTCCGAAGACCGAGGCGGCGACTCTAGAGTAGCCGGCGCAACCGCAGTGATCGGAGGTGGCTCCCTTCTGCACGGAGCCGCAGGAGAGCGTGAGGAAGCAGCTGAGTGGGAGAGGAGTAGTTTAGGTTTTATTTTAGCACATTTGATTTATTGTAATAATACAGGGACAACTCAGACTTGGACTTAGACACTCTCGGGTCTGTTTCGTCGAGCACCGGTGTGCTCGGGGGACCCCTTGGCTAGTCGGTTTTCTTCGCGGCTTTTTACGCGGCTTTTGTTTTTCACTGCCTTTTCTGATTTCTCGCGATTTTATCGAGCCCCTAGCCTTAGGAATTTCTGTTTGATTGTGACGTAATTCATAGGATCCAAACACCTAATTCATTTGCATGTTCCTATAGTTCGGTAATTGGACCTATAAATAAAAGACTAATAAAAATAGCTGACTCGCTTCCTTCGAGCCTATGTGCCGCAGCCCGCCCTACCAAGTGCTGCTCCTGAACCCGATTTGTCGGGAGGAGGAGGGGTGGACCGAGACCGGACGCTTTGGATCGGAGGCTGGTGATCAGCTAGACTGTTCTTTCGAGTAGAAATTGCTATCTAGGGACTCGGTTTTCCGCCTGCACCATTTAGGTAGTTTATTTTCTGTCTTTCAATTCTGCGCAGATCATCTTGCATGTAGACTGCTGGAGTCAGGTATGCATTTCTTACTCTGCATGCATCATTGATTCCATCGTGCATCGATTTTTTCGTCTTCTCCCCCTGTTTTGGACTTAATAACCAGGAGAACCGAAAAATTCGTTAGGCGTTTTTGCTTTTATTGAAAAATACCTAAAAAGAAAAACAATAAAATTTGGAACTGCTAACACTATCGACCCTAAAAGACACCTCACTTAAAAATTTGTCTTAGGGAGAGCAACCCCCTCATTGTCTGGTTTGATTGTGCGAGAGAGTGACCCCGAACACTAGGTAGAGCCCTTCGATATTCTTCTCGACTGATTACCGGCTATTTCTGTACGTGACAGTCGGTTGAGAAAATATCGGGTAACCCAACAGGTCATGTAATCACTCTGATATCCTGACTGATCACCAAAATAAAATTGACAAGATAATTGACCGAGCCTTTATGGTCTTCAGCTTGCGTTGCGTTGGTGAATCGGGGGTTTGCTTGTGATCATAGTTGTTTCCAGATCTCATCCGCACTACTCGCCACATCAAGATGATGGGCAGACGATCTCTTAGGCAGCCTCTGGCTGCACCGCTTTCGGGCGCGTCTACCCGCTCATCTAGGTTGGTTTGCGAGAGCCAAGACCCGCTCTCCGAACCCGAGTACGGCTCCACCCTGTTCCCCCTCGACCCCCTTTCTTTCTGTTCCGAGAGACTGGTGCCAGAGGAGAGACTATCAGATTTATCGGCACCTGAGTATGGATCGTTTGATTTTGCAGAGACTATGGCCGGCAGTAGTGATGATCGCACTAGAGGTCCGCAGCCTGAGCATTTCGTTCTGGACCAGGGTGCGATCAACTCAACCCTGACCGCCTCCTTCGAGATAGTACAACAGCAGTTGAGGGATCAGGGAGCATTCATGTTGGATATGAGGCGCGAGATGGAGCAGCTGAGAGCAGACCGAGAGCAGCGCAGAGACGGGCCGAGGATCCCAGATGAGGCAGCAGCTGCCGCAGCAGCAGCCGCCACGGCAGGAGCAGAGCCACCGAGACCGATGCGGGAGTTGCACAACCCCGGATTGACACTGATGCATCACTGGAGTGTTCTACCAGCTATCGTGGGGGACTTCAAGTTCCCCCCGAACACTTTGCAGCTCCTCCCCCGTTTCCATGGGCTCGCGACGGAGGAGCCCCATCTCCACCTTCAGGAGTCTCTGATGATCTGCAGCACAGTCCACAACCGTCAGGTGGACCAGGACATCATACGGATGATTGCCTTCCCCTTCTCCTTAGCAGACAGAGCAACCACCTGGATGAAACATCTTGGGAAGTTTGTCTACACTTGGGAGCAGCTCCGCACTGAGTACTTGCACAAGTACTGTCACTCGGGCGGACGAACGCCGCTAGAGCCCTGATCAGCAACTTCTCCATGCTCCCCAACGAGCAGTTTCACGAGGCATGGGAGAGGTTTCGAGAGCTGACCGACAGATGCCCGCACCACGACATTTCCAAGCCGAACCTTGTTCAGAGATTTTTCAGCGGGCTGACACCGGAGCTTCAGGGCTTGGTGAACGCTTCTTGTGGTGGGTCTTACTTCGTCACGGATCACGATCAGGTCTGGGCCATCTACGAGGAGATGGCTGAGAACTATATGGTGATGTCCCAGACCCGATTGTACACTCAGGGCAGACCCCAACAGCCACAGCCCATGCAGTACCAAAGGATAGCACGGGTCGGCGCCGGTCCATCCAGTTCGTCCACGGCAGCAGCACAGGCAGAGAGTACAGCCGCATACATGGGGATCATCAGCGAGAAGCTGGACCGGATGGAGCTCATAGAGAAGAAGCAGTGCCAGGGCAACACGCAGATGGAGGAGATGGCACAGACTCTGAGTGACATGAAGACACAGCTCATGTGTCTCCAGGAGGTACAGACGGCTCCCCAGCCCCGTCTTCAGTCACGAGGCGATCCCGACAGCAGCAACAGCTCGTCCCAGCGCTCTAGCTCCTAGCAGCAGCCTAGATAGGTCCATCTTGTATAGGTGGAGCCGTACTAGCAGCCGCAGCTTACCTACCAGGCACCACCATCTACTGACACTCAGATGGTGGTATACCAGTCGGATCAGCCTCTGGCAGTTCTCCCGCCACCCTAGTACGATTCAGACCATTGATGGATGTCAATGGGATTTTGTATGACCGCCCCCAGCCCGGTATCCGACGAGACCTCGGATTCCGTTGGGGGACCGGAGGTACCCATCCCCAGCAGCAGCCGTCAGGACAGGGTGGCCAATACAACCATCAGAGGGATCACCAGCAGAAGCAGCCCCCAGTGTACCCATAGCAGCAGCAGCAGTCTTCGCAGTATGGTCCTCGTCCCTATCAGCATGGACGGTCTTGGAGGCATGATCAGCCTCACCTGCAGCAGCATCAGCCACATTCTTACCCCTCTCAGCCACAGCACCAGTTCCAGCAGCCTCACTACCAGAGAGGCTACCCATCGGGCTCTCATGGGCCACCCTACGAGAGCCCCGCCTTGGATGATATAGCCCGCCTTCTCACAGATCAGCAGGCTACCTTTCGACGGGAGATGGATGAGTTCCGCCAGGAGATGCGGGACATCGTGAGAGGGAAGGCCGCCATCCCTGCCCAGATAGAGCCTAACCCCAACAACCTGAAGAGGAAATCTGAGCAGGTAGCTTGTACTGAGTATGCCACTCCTAGTGATACATTTGGAGATATGTCTGCATATTTGTTTGATACTGATTTTGTCACACTTAGGAGCGGTAGGATGCCAGCAGGTGGCGCCTCGTCTGAGCGACACCATGAGGATACACCCAGAGCGCCCGACGAGGAGGAGGAGAGCGGTACTGAGGCCGCTAGAGATGATGACTGTGGTACTGATACCACCACGGATGCTGATCCCACCGACGGTGCTGAGGCCGCCGTTTCACCAGTTGGAGGAGGTGGTACAGAGGTCGCGAGTCTTCCAGCTGATGGTGGTACTAAGGCCACCCATGCTTCCTCTGAGAGACTTGTTGTTTTTCCTGTTACTGATGTATCTCGGAACACTTTTGTGAATAAAGGAAAGGGTTTGTTTTCTTCTGGTCCCACTGTAGTGCATGATGTATGTGTGGATCCGGCCGTCGAGCCGTCTAAACCCTTTCTTAGTCCTTCATCTGAGAAGGACCCTGTGATACCCTTCCTTAGAGCCCTTCAGATGGGGAAGGGGAAGAAAAATGAAAATAAAAAAAAGAGGCAGCAGGAAGAGTTCAGCCAGCAGATGATAGATCGTTTCCACGTTCAGCTGACTCTTCAGGAGGCTTTGCAGCACATCCCTCTACTCCAGCGTTCACTGAGAGACATGACCACAGTTAGGAGGAAGAGGAGGAACCACCACTCAGAGATTCATGTGCTGACAAGAGGCACTTGTTTTGCGATCCAGAACCGTCTGCCGGCCAAGAGGCCAGATTCCGGAGCCCCATATGTCAGATGCCACATCAGAGAGCAGAGGTTCGACCGTACTCTATTAGATAGCGGATCGTCGATCAACCTACTTCCGGCAGTCCTTCTCGACTGCTTCGAGTTGGGCACTCTTAGACAGAGCAGGACAGTCCTTCAGTTTGCTGATCGATCTGTCAAGAGGCCGAAGGGGTTGTTGCGAGACGTTGTCGTCACGATTCAGGCCTGCAATTCCCCGTAGACTTCGTAGTGTTGGACATGGAGATCCCTGAGTCCGTGACCGATACCCCCATCATTCTCGGTCGTCCGTTCTTGGCCACAGCCAAGGCGGTGACTGCCCATGATAGCGGGAAGGTATACTTTCGCGTCGAGGGCGAAAGTGTACAAATAGAGACGGTCGAGGACAGTCGAGCCAGAGACAGAGCATGCTCAGAGACGACTTCTGACACAGAGCAGCTGACAGATACAGGGCCAGACATCCACCAGGACTGTGACTTTGTGATCACAGACGATGAGGCAGTTTGGGCAGACCCAGCAGCACAGGCCATCCTCTCACTTTCAGATTCCACTGATGCAGAGACGACAACAGAGGAGAGCTTGGAGAGAACATTCCTGGTTCAGGATACTTTTGAGGCAGCAGAGCCGGTTCCCGACCGCGACACTGGTTTTTGTGATGATGGTGGTACTGATGCCACCTTGGATGATACAGATCCCTCGGAGTCAGATTCTGACTGGGCATATTGTGATGATTATATGACAGACCTGACTTCCAATGAGTCTGCAGCTAGGGAGGAGGTAGATGCTGAGCAGAGAAGAGATAGTCTAGCAGGGCAGCCTTCTCCAGTTTCTGAGAGTGACAGAGAGTTTCAGTTCTCCCATGCAGATGTGGCAGCATTCATGCAGAGTTTTCAGAGGCCAGATCCACCAGCATCCAGTTGTCCAGAGCTGAAGCCACTTCCTGCATCGCTGAAGTATAGGTTCCTTGCGGGTGAGCATGAGATGTACCCTGTCATTATCTCCGTCGATTTGACTGGAGAGTAGGAATCCCGTCTGATGGGGGTTCTTGAAAAGAACCACAAGGCGATAGGATAGAGCGTAGCAGATCTCCAGGGGATAAGTCCGGCACTGTGCTCCCACCATATCTATCTCGAGGATGAGGCAAAGCCATCGCGTGAGTTCCAGCGGCGGCTGAACCCGAATCTGAGAGAGGTTGTCATGAAGGAGATATCGAAAAGGTGGAGCGCCGATTTTATCTACCCCATCTCCGACTCCAAGTGGGTCAGCCCTTTGCATGTGGTGTCCAAGAAGACGGGCATCACTACAGTGGTCAGCGAGTTTGGAGAGGAGATTGCTACACGGGTACCCACTTCTTGGTGGGTCTGCGTTGATTACAAGAGACTCAACCAGGACATCAAGAAGGATCATTTCCCCCTGCCCTTTATAGATCAGAACATTGAGAGACTGGCAGGGAAGGGCCACTATTGTTTTCTGGATGGGTACTCGGGCTACAACCAGGTGGCCATCGCTCCCGAGGACCAGGACAAGACCACCTTTACCTGTCCCTTCGGCACATACGCCTTCCGACGCATGCCATTTGGGGTATGCAATGCCCCTATGACCTTTCAGAGATGCATGCTGTCAATCTTTTAGGACATGGTAGGGGAGTGTTTGGAGGTCTTCATGGATGATTTCTCGGTTTACGGTGACGGATTCGACTCCTGTCTTGACTGCCTAGACCGAGTACTTCAGCGATGTATAGAGGTTCACTTGGTGTTATCTTGGGAGAAGAGTCACTTCATGGTGACTCAAGGGACGGTGCTTGGCCATATCATCTCCAACAGGGGCATGGAGGTTGATCCGGCCAAGGTAGATGTCATTAGAAAACTCGCACCACCGTCCAATTTACGGCAGTTACGGTCATTCCTGGGGCATGTCTGTTTCTGCCGACGATTCATTCATGATTTCAGTAGGATTGCCCGGCCATTGACTGACCTGCTGACGAAAGACACCGAGTTCCTTGTCGATGACAAGTGTCTTTCGTCGTTTGAGACTCTCAAGAGAAGTGTTGTTGAGGCTCCTGTTCTCCAGCCGCCTGATTGGTCTCTCCCATTCGAGATCATGACGGATGCCTCCGATTTTGCCGTGGGGGCCGTGCTGGGACAGAGGAGGGATGGAGTTCCATTTACTATCCACTACGCTAACCGCATATTGGATTCCGCGCAGCGAAACTACACAGTCATAGAGAAGGAAATGCTAGCCGTAGTCTTCACCCTAGTTAAGTTCAGATCATACATTATCGGATCTAGAGTGACCCTGTTTACTGATCATACCGCCATCACGTACCTCATGGCAAAGAAGGATGCCAAGGATAGAGTGACTAGATGGATCCTTCTACCCCAGGAGTTTGACATCGAGATTAAGGATAAGCCTGGAGTCAAGAATGTGGTGGCGGATCATCTCTCCCGATTAGAGCATCTTGAGGATTCTGAGCAGATTGACCCTATTTGTGAGACCTTCCCGGATGAGGCGATCCTTGCTATCGCCTCTCTCCCGTGGTATGCCAATATTGTGAACTTTCTTGTTGCTAGGAAAGTTCCCCAAGATTGGCCCAGGAAGCAGCTTGAGACCTTCCTTGTGAAGGCCAAGTCCTACCACTGGGAGGATCCCATCCTTTACCACAAAGGAGGGGATAGCGTCTGGCGTAGGTGCATTCCTCAGGAGGAGCACCATAGCGTCCTCACTTACTACCACAAGCTTGAGGCAGGAGGACATCACTCTGGGAGGAGAACGACACAAAAAGTGCTCCAATCCGGCTTGTGGTGGCCTACCCTCTTCAAGGACTCTGATGAGTTCGTGAAGAGGTGTACTGATTGTTAGAGGATGGGCACTTGTGGACAGCGTGATATGATGCCGATGCAGCCCATTCACTTCTGTGAGGTTTTTGACGCATGGGGCATCGATTTCATGGGTCCATTTCCTAAGAGTCAGGGATTTGAGTACATTCTGTTGGTCGTTGATTATGTGAGTCGTTGGGTTGAGGCTATCCTCGCTCGAACCGTTGATGCCAGGACAGTTTGCAGATTTTTGAGGAAGCACATCATTACGTGGTTCGGGGTATCTCGAGTGTTGATTTCTGATGGGGGTCTCATTTTATCAATGACCAGGTGAAGGCCCTTGCTAGCGAGTTCGGCATAGACCATCGAGTTGCCACTCCATACCATCTACAGACGAATGGTCTAGCCGAGGTGTCGAACAGGGAGATCAAGACTATTTTGCAGAAAGTCGTCCGCCCTGACCGAAAGGATTGGTCACAGCTTTTGGACTCGGTCTTGTGGGCATATAGGATGTCTTTCAAGACACCTTTGGGCACATCTCCATTTCACCTCGTATATGGCAAGCCGTGCCATTTACCTGTTGAGCTGAGGCACATGTCACTTTGGGCAGTCACGGATATTCTTATGGATCCAGATAGTGTAGGAGACCAGAGGAGGGCAGAGTTAGCAGCCTTGGAGGAGCTTAGAGATACCGCCTTCTCAAACAGCCTACAGTACAAGGAGAGAGTGAAGGAGTGGCATGATTCTCATATCAGCCACAAACATTTTGAGCCTGGACAGAGAGTATGGTAGTTTGATGCTAGGCTTCGTCTATTTCCAGGGAAGCTACAGAGCAAATGGAAGGGCCCATATCTAGTGAGAAAGGTACCCAACAAAGGTAGCATTGACATATCCGAGTTGTCTTCTGAGAGTACCTTTCGAGTGAACGGCCAGCGGCTCAAGCCATTTCTAGATCATGAGCCGCGGGTCGTTGATGTTGCCCCTATTCACTTTGCGTGAGATGTGGTCTTCTGACTCACATCTATTGCATCTCACGCCTGATTATCACTGTTCTCCCAACCTGTATAGATCCAGATGTCCATATCATTACATTCTATAGTCCCACATCCCTTTCTTCATCTTTTGATTATGCTATACTTAGGGTGTACTTTACCCTAAGTATAGGGGGGATGTAGGACCTTTGGGTATTTCTTTTGAATCATCTTACCACTATTTTTGCTGCCTATACTTAGGGATATTTTACCCTAAATATAGGGAAGGTAGACCCTGTACATTCTCCACTCGGTTTTCCCTTTGTGTACAGCTTGCTATATTTAGGATTATTTGATCCTAAGTATAGGGGGAAAAGCCGAGACTCTCTTGATTTTCTATTCATTCATTCGTCTTTGTATATAGCCTTCCTTTTCACTTCCCTATACTTAGCACGAGTTATGTCTTCTTCATCGCTCTTGACTCTGAGGACATCGTTCGAGCTAAGTATAGGGGGTGTGTATATATTCCATATATACTTTAGCCATAACTCGTACTTTGTGTGAGTGTGTAAATAAATAAAAAATGGCTAAAAACCCAAAAACCTAAAAAACATAAAAATTAAAAATTTTCCTGTAAATAATCATCCTTTTATTTGCACATACATAGCTATTGTACAAATTATTTTTGTAAAAATATTTTAAAAAACTTTTTGTGTAAAGTTTGTGCAAATATTTTCATATCAAAATTATGTATATAGTACAAAATTTTTCCAAAATGTTTTGAAAATCAAAAGTTTGCAAAAATCTTGTGTCAATTTGTGTAAATATTTTGCAAAACTTGCATTCATGCATACATCCATGATTTCAAAACATTTTTCAAAAATTTTGCATGTTTGTAAAAATTGTGTAAATAGCATCTTTGTATATATGTATATAGTTTTTCCTGGATTATAGTTGACATTTAAACTAGCCTGGAATTAAATTGGGAAATGGAGCTTGATTAAGATCTTAATCCACCTAATTTCTAAGAGGAACCTTATAGGGCTTAGGGTTAAGACTTTTCAGGTCCATGGTGACTTAATTCTGTGAGTCCACTAGGCTATGATCACATGTCATCTCAATGAGCCAAAGTAGAGCACTTAACAACACACACATGACTCATATAGACAATGGCTTTACTTGGACACCGCACTTGCACCGAGCTCTCTACGGATGAGGTGGTGAGGAGGCAGTCTTCCTTGACTTGGGGTAGCATATGAGGGTAGTACTTCTAGGCGGAACCTCTCTTCTTCTTTTAGTGAAGGAAGTGCGCCTCAACTTGGTCTAGTTGCCATGAGGTCTAACGACGGGAGTTGTGGGTTGCAATAATGCTTCAAAAGAGGGATAGTCTTCTGGCTCAAGAGGAAAAACTCCTTGTATATATGCTGCACATGTATATGTTGTATAGATGCACTTGAAAAAAAATACAAAAAGAAAATAACTCCAAAAAAGTGGTGGGTCTGATAGAAAATGATAATCCCACCGGAGTATGTATATAGTGCAATAAGCAAAGCTTGAGACTAATGGATTCATTTTATGTAGCTTGCAGCAGGGAGATTTGGCTACACTGGTTGAGCTCCCAAGGATACATGGCTACACTGGCCATGGTCCATTCTCTTCTTCCACCTCTTCTTGAGCCGGTTGAACTTGAACTTAGAAGGGAATACCCCGCTCCTCGAGGAAAGAGTGGCCAGATTGAGGTCATAGAGTTACCTTGTTGGGGAGGGTTGTCAAGTTGTCACTTATGAGGTGGAGAGCTTACACTTCACATTCACAGTACAAGGAAAGATTCATGGTCTTCAGGGTTTGTGTATGGTGACTTGTTCTGATCAGGATTGTTGAGGAGTCCTGGTTATAGATTAGTGGAACTTAGAGGCTGTTGAGTTTTAAACTTAAGTCCAAATAAGGTTCCGACACATTAATAATCCAAAGATCTGATCGAGCTCCATATCTCAATTTAATGAAGACAAGTTTAATAATCAACCTTGATCCATGTACATTCTCCTCTTTTTCTTTTTCTTTCTCTTTTTCACTTCTTTTTCAAATAAGTGTTTGCTAAGGGACTAGCAAAGTTAAGTATCGGAGGGTGATGAATATCCATTCATCACTCTTTATTCTTATATTTTAGCTACAAAAACCTTTGCAAATGCATGTACATATTTGTAAATACAAATAATTACCAAAAAGCATGAATTGTATAAAATATAATAATTAGCATATTTTTGTGCAAAAATAAAAGAATAAAGAAACAAAAGAAAAAGAGGGAAATATTTAGAATAAATATTGAGCAACCCAATCCCAAGGGAGGGCTCAGCATGGGCCTGACCGCATAAAAACTCAAGTAGAGAGAGATAAGGAAGCTCATGTGTGTAAATATACCTGTAAATATAATAAAAATATTTTCCTCATAAAATAAAATAAAAATGGGTTTGTACATATTTGTGTATATTTGTAAATACAAAACCAAAATAAAAATTAGAAAATTAAAAATAAATAAAAATATCTTCTTCACTTGTATATTCATCATGTACATAGACCCCCTTTCTCTATTTATTTCACCTTGTAAATAAGTAAATTAAATTCCATAAAAATCTATACATATTCTATATCCTATTATGTAAATAAATAAAATAAAACTATAAAAATAAAATAAAAATAAAAAGAACAAAAATAAAAACCAAAAGAAACATTGTATATATACCATGTATATAAATATTTAACCCTTGTACATAAATAATAAAAATAAAATAAAAAACATAAAAATATTCCTAATTTTATTCTATAAATAAATAAAATATAAAATTAGGATAAAAATGCATAAAAATAATTAATTAAAAATCAAAAATTAAAAATCTATATTGTATATATACCTATACATATTACTATATTGTATATACCTTATTTTTATTTCATAAAAATAATTAAAAATCACAAAAAATAGTTTAAATAAAAGAAACATTTTTCATGTTTTAAGTTTTTCCTAATTCGGCCATTTATTATTTTATTTTTAATTTCTAAATAATTATGACATGGCCTCTCCTGATTGGTCCACGGGAGATGTTGACCCCCCAGTCAACTCCCCCCTTGGACCACAGAGTTTCGGATCCGAGCCCCCAACCCGATTTCTCGATAATATCCCCACTCGATCCGACACCCAAAATCATGAATCCCAGGCTCCACTTCTTCCTCTTGCATCCGAGATCCACGCGCGGCCGTTAGCCTTGGGATCCGCACTCCGAGCTTCACGCCCGACTCCCATCTAGCTGGACCCCTAGCCGTATATAGTCTGAGCTCCGCCCCCATTTTCACAGATCTTTGGCTCAGCTCATTCCACCCTAGGACCTCCATAGCCATCGCCTGAGTGACAGCTTGCGATTGGCCGTGTTGCAGCGAGGAAGGAGTGGTCGGACCATCGATCTGGTAGCTTCGCGCTGCCGTGCGCCGCCCAGACGTGGTGCTCGATCCTCGGGCATCGACGACCCTCGAGGCTAGGACCTAGAGCTTCATCAGCTCGCCCCCAGTCGACCTCGTCCATCAGGTATCCCTAGTTCTTTTTCCCATTCGCCGATTTTCATTTACGCCCAAATCGACCCATCGCCGACGACCTTCGATTCCGACCACCCTAGTCCCTGTCTCGATCATCGGATTCGACCAACACCTTTGCACTTCTCCCACGCACCTTCTCCACCCCTTCGTTCAACCCAGTTCGCACAGGAACTGGGATTGGGGCTCCACCGTAGTCGCTTCGCCGGAGCCCCCTCATCTCGACGCAACGATCATCTACACCACCGCTAACCGGGTCGAGGCACTTTGCCCTCGACCCAGGAGTCTGTTGCTTTGCTTTGCAGGTCAAGGCGAGCCCATCTGAGGGCTCGACGTTTTGGAGCAGCAGCTCCAGCTCTGCCGTTGTCGCCTGAGCTCTCCGGAGCTCCGTTGCGCCATCGGAGGGGCTCTTCAGACGCGGGAGGCCCAGGCGTTTCTTCTCCGATCACCAGTATCCCGCGAGGAGGATCACCGTGCGCACACCGGGCCGGCGAAGTTCGCCAGCCACCTGTTCTTCGTACATCCTCCAGAGCCGTCCGATCTTCCTCCTGCTCCAGACGCGATCTTAGCCATCCATTTGCGGAGCCCCTTCCACCGTCCGATCTCTTGGAGGACTGATCTGGACCCTCCATCCATGAGGGTTAGCCATGACGTACCGCAACCGTCGATCATACACGTGGCTAGCTTTCCTCCGTCAGATCAGAGCAGGAGACCCTTCGTGCAGCCACAGCGATTCACAGCCGTCAGATCCTCCACGTGGGGGGTTGATGAATCCACATTTCATCATCTTTATTCTATCATTTTGGCCTCAAAAACCCTAGCAAATGCCTGTAAATAGCCTTAATTCCTGCATTTTAGCATTCATGCACATATGTGTAAATAGTATATAAAATGTGGTTTTTAAAGACAAAATTATAGAATAAATAAAAGAAAAGAAAAAGAATAAAATATTGTAAATATTTTATGACCCGAAACCCCGAGACCTAGGCATCTCGATGAATAGGTCGACAAGGAATAAAGTAGGGGGAGATAAGGGCCAAATACCTACATTTATTAATTCATTCTTTATCCATTTTGGGACCTATTTTTGGTTCCACTTTTTATTCATCAAATAAAGAAACTTTGTACATGAAAGTTGTATATAATTTAATAAAGAAAAATACAAAATTGATTTCACTGAAAAATAATGTAAAGATAAAAAGTTATGGTCTGGATAAAAAGCCAGAACCCCAACTTCCCAGACCTGTATCTCACAAATGAAAACTCCAAATGCATCAAACTCATCTTTAATTATATATAGAAGAAAATAAGCTATTTAATGGCAGGGGTTTCGCATTTAGAGGAGCTACGGTTTGAAAGTTGAGTTTTGGACCCACATTGTATACCTGTACAGCTTAAAATATTCAATTTATTCTTTAATCATTATTTTTGTATATTTATATTTTTATAATTTTGTAAATATTACTTATAATAATTATGTACATTAAAATCAGAATAAAAATGCTAAGAAAACTCAAAATAAAAATATTTGTAAATAAAATACACAAGTATTAGACCTATGCATATACCTATACAATATCTACTTATATTTTATTTAATATACAAAACATCTCAAAAAAATAGCATAAAAATATATTTGTGTATATAAAAGTATTTTATAATTTTAGAAAATACTAAATAAAAATAATAAAATTTAAAATACACAAAATAAAAATAAAGTAACAAAATACATAGGTATGCGTGCCTATATAGGGCCAAAAGTAAATTTGTAAAAATATAGCTCATAAAAATAAACAAAAATCACCATAAAATACTTCATAAAATTACAAACATTTTTTATTTTACAATCAAAATTTAATTAATTCATCTGTTATTTTTAATTCATTTTATATGTTTTTTTCGTCAAGGAATTTTCTGGTTGGTCCACGTGGACCAACCAGAACACTCCATTGGTTGACCTCGGTCAACTCCCTGACCGAGGTCTGAACCTTATCAGAAGCGGGTTTGACCCTGATTTCACCCTTTTTTCGAGGCTGCCTCGATCACCATTTGGTGATGGCTCCTTCTTGGAATCTCTTCCTCGGTCAATGGTGATTCACGCCCAAGTGATTCCATGGGCTGTGGATCATTGACCGAGGCGTTGGACCCTCGTCTTCCACGCCTCGCCGTCAACCCTTCAAAAGGAGACCCCCGACTTCGATTCAAACTTGATCCTTCTTCCGCCAAAATCACCCGAAAACCCCTACCTCCTCGTGCTCCTGGTGACAGTGATTCACCCACGTGTTTTTGTATTTACGCTTTACCCCTAGAACTTTCATTTCCAGTTTAAAAACTTTTGTAATAATTGCATTTAGGCCCCGCACTTTCTTTATTTGCACTTTAGTCCGCGCCACGTCACCTCACGTGACTGGGGCGCGTGCTTTTTGGGCATTTTGCACTTTTTATCCTGAACGTTTAGGTATTTGCATTTATACCCCTGTGCGTAGATGTTTAAATATGTTTTTGGAAAAATTGCATGTATGCCCCGTCGGCCTTTGATATTTACACTTATGCATTTGTGAATGATATATCACGTGTTCTGCGTGTGTGTTTTTGGTGAAACTTGCACCTAAGCCCCTGGATGTTTATATAATTGCATTTATACCCCTGCCAGGCTTAGGAATTTTGTGTGCTTACTCTATTTATTTCACGCCTCATTTAAATGCCAAAAATTCTCAAAAATAGACTTAAGCTCCTGTTTGCTTATACTTTCACGTCATATTTTTAGTTTTTGATTTTATCGCATTTTTATATTTATCAAAAATCAAAAACATCCTATTTCAGTATTGTCTAGCTTGGAAAATACCAAAAAATATTAAAATACCTCTAAAAAATCCAAAAAAATCACCTACTGTGTATTTTGATCTACTTTAGCTTCAGTCCAAAAATCACTAAAAATCTCAAAAGAAAAACCTTAGAAATTCAAAAATACTTAAAAACTTCAAAAAAATCTAAAAAATAGTAGAAAACTCCAAAAATTGTAAACTCAAGCTATGTGGCTTCCTGATTTTATTATATTTATTTTAAAATTAGTTTGCAAAATTTTTGTGGCTATCTGCTATTTTAAATTTCCATTTTACTTACAACCAGTGCCTATTTCACTGTTTTCCTTTATTTCAGCATTTAAAAATACCAAAAACAATTTGAAAAATACCCAAAAATCACAAAAACAATAGAAAATCCTAAAAATACCAAAAAGATTTTACTTCTGAATTTTTGGCTATTTTTGTGCATTTTTATAAATATATTATCACCTCTTTTATTACATTGCTTATATTTTCTAATATTGAAAAAATATAAAATATAAAATTATAAAAATTAGAAAATTAAAAATCAAAATACAGAATTAAAAAAATTAAATAAAAAAATTAAAAATTAAAAACCCACAAAAAATTAGATTGGCTAAGTGGTTTATTAGACCTAGGTCTGGATTTTCATCTTTACTCTGCACCCTTGTTTCCTGTGTTCGACCCCTACTTGCTTGCCACTGTACATCTTAGTAGGGTATAATAAAATTTAATCCTTGCTATTGATTCCCTAATTGATTGTGTGGGTTAATTGTTGACGAACGAGGAGGCTTGAGTAGTCGCATCAACGACAGTGAGTCTGATTTGTCAGACCACTATTTAGCGGCTCTCGCCAAATCATTTTTCAGGGGTCCTCCACAGTCTGATCCAAGAGGGGTTCCCTTGTTGTGCGCCGCGCCTCCTCCACCGTTCGATTTGTTACGTGGCACACATCCAGCCCTCCGCTTAATAAAAGGGTAAATATTCCTTAGGCCCTTAGCCTTTTAGTTGTTAATATTCAGCCCTGTAAATATTTTAGAATTTTTATTTTAATTTGGTAAATTGCATAGAGGACCTTGTCATTTATTTTATTTGCACTTATACCCATGTACGTTGTGGGACACATGCTTCGACACGTGATTTCTTGGGATAATTGCATGTATGTGCCTGATGTTTTAAAGTGTTCGTGAATGAAAATATCTTTTTAGTATTTGCATATATACCCCTGTGAACGTTCTAATTCCACATGTGCTGAATATTTTGGGTATTTTATACTTTCACCCCTGGACTTTTAGTACGTGTTACTAATTAGTCCAGGGACTTAAGTTTTATTACAGAAAGGTCCCTGAGTGCCCAGCTCACGTGCTTGGCGCGTGAGTTCTTGGAGATTTTGCACCGGACCCCCTAGATTCACGTGCTTGTTATTCCTAGGCCCTTAAAGTATATTTTTATGACAAATAGGTCCCTATGACTGTGGGCTTGTATTTGTTGTAAATAAAATATCAAATATCATCCAAATCCAGCGAAAATTTGACACGTGGCTCCTGCCACTGAGTAGAATTTTCACTAAATTTTGGGAATTTTTTGGAGCCCATTTATTATTTTTAAAAATTCAAAAACACGCATTTTTCTTACTATCCAGATATAAAATTCACAAAAAATATTAAAACAACTTTAAAAATTATAAAAAATTTAGATATTGTTTGTCTTGTTGTGCTTGATTTTCTGACCAAGTTTGGTCATTTTTGGATTTATAAAAATTATAAAAATTGAAAAAGCCTTAAAACCCCATAAAAAATCTAGTAATTAATACAAAAACCCAAAAACAATAAACTAAGTCTCTGAATTTTCCTTTTTACTTCTATTTTTCATGAAAATTACCCTCAGGCTTTGATAGGGCCATTATCTATTTTATTTTGGCCCTCCAAGTCTGACGGGATAGCAGCACTCTTTTCTTTTCTTGTTTCATTTTTACAAAATTCCCTAAAAATCAGAAAAACCCTAAAAATCAACCAAAAACATAGAAAAATTACAAAAAACATAAAAATATTTTGTTTGAATTTTTGGATGAATTTTGAGTAATTAAATAATTGTGTGAAGTTGCTTGATTGACTTGTTTTCTTATTTTCTTTATGATTTAAAAATTCCAAAAAAATATAAAAATATTAAAAACCATCAAAAATCATTTTCTTTTATTTTTTATTTTAGACTACTTCGTACGCCGCGAGGCCTTCACGTGCTCCCTGAGTCCGACCCTGGTCGCTATACCAGGCTAATCCAATTGCCAGGGCCACTATTGAGTTTCTTCGATTTTTATTCTGTTTTGGTGGTCTGATCTCATATTTTCTTAACTGACTGCATTATCTCCGAGATCCGGGTCGCAACGACCCTTGATCTATTTTATTCACCTGAATCTTGGAGGTTTTTCGGTCATCAAAAGCTCAGGTACCTCACTCGCGATCAAAATCAACGCAAGAGGGTCATTTGTCCACCAGTACCTGCAGAATGGTCACGTGCGAGACAACACAGATCTTGGGGCTTTATTGGGGGGTGGCCTTCAAGGGGGAGGGGGGGAGGCCCGTGACATGGCCTCAAATTTCAGCGAAATTCGATCGAATTTCTATCGTATATCGATATCCATTTGAAATCGAAATTCGATCGAAATTACCAAAATATGGGGGCCCTAGTACAAAAAATAACCGAAATTCCGACCGAAATTCTATTTGGGTCGATACCGAAATGGTGATTGAAACCGACATTTAGGGCCGTGGCCCGTTGTGGCCTCCTGGGGGAGGGGGATCTGTTAGTGAAAATTAGATATCCGATCTGGATCTGATGTTGAGGTGAGGAACATTGGATGGTGGCTGTAGAATATGGGGGACCGGCTCGATCCAACGACCCCGAACCCCCTACAAGAATAAGGAAGAACAAAGCGAGGATCGAGCTTCATCCGGTGCTGCAGGCTGGCTCCGACCACCTAGCAACGATCCAGGGTGCACAAAATGTTCCTCGAGCTCCTCTACACTGGCTGGAAGTATTAAAAGAGCTCCTGGAGCTTCGATGAAGTCAGTCGAGCTCAGGAAAGGGCAGGAGCTCAAGTACCTCTCTCGCGATCAAAATCGATGCAAGAGGGTCATTTGTCCACCAGTACCTGCAGAAAGGTCACGTGCGAGACAACGACGGATCCTGAGGCTTTATTGGTATGGATTCCCATACAGCGAGGTCTCCGACGAGGCGACATAGAGAGACCTCGATCTCTAGATCCGTGCTGGACCTAGGTGAGTGGAGCATGAGAAAGAGTGAAGAAGCGAGTGGGGGAAGGTGTGGAGGTGTGAGAGCGTGACGGAATGGTCACATACGATGATGAACAACCGCCAAAGTTCGGTAGCTTCAACGAGGTGGATTTTTTAATGCGAAGCTAATATAGATGATTAAATGCTAATCTAATGATCAGAATAGGCCAATTTACACATTATGCAATTATGCATGATAAAATGCGCATATTATTTACATATGTATGAATGTTAATGATGATCTATTAATTATTAAATGCATATGGATTTTTGGAAACATAGACTAATTTACACATTTTAGCATGATTAATACGAGATTCATCAGGCCAATGGATTGATGATACGTCCTCAAAAAAGGGAAGAAAATAAGGGACTCGATAGGTCTGATGGGCAGGAAAGCCCCTGCGGGAGTTGACTGGGGGTCAACAATCCCTTGGTCCAAATCAACCGCTAAAGGACAAAACGATATTATTTATTCAAATTTAATTAATTAAATATAGTAAATGATTTTATTACTTTCTATTATAAAATAAAAAATGTGTATTATTTTATGTAGTATTCTACTATGATTTTTATTTATTTTTTGATATTAATTATTATTAGTTAAATTTTAGGGGTATATTTATAGGTATATTCATTTATGTTATGAATATTTTATTTTTTTTTGTATATTTTATTTTATTATTTCATTATTTTATTTTATTTATTTATAATATATTTTAGGTATATAAAAATATTTTTGTTATATTTTTATGATAATATTTGTATACTTAAATAGGGATATAAAGTATATATGTATAAGTATAGGTATTTTGTCTATGTATTTTATATACTTATTTTGTTTTTTTAATGTTTTCTTTATGGTTTTATTTTAATTTTAATATGTGCATTTACTATATCTAATATTTGCAAAATTATAGAAATATAAAATTATAAAATATAAAGAATAAATAAAATTATCATTTTAATCAAATACCTTATACAACAAGGGTCTAAAACCTAACTTTATACCTCAACTCCAAAAATAGAAATCATCTTCGTTAAATATCTTATTAAAAGTTATATACAATTAAAGGTGATTTTGATACATTTTGAGTTTTTATTTAGAGATACGGGTCTGGGAAGTTGAGATTTTGGAATCTTATTCAAAATATAACTTTTACACTGTATATTATTTTTGTATGAAATACATTTTATGTTTATGTTTTTCCTATATATTATACATTATAACTTTCATGTACAAATTTTCTTTATTTGAAGTATAAAAAGTGAAAAATAAATTGTATACAAAAATGAATAAATGATGAATAATAAATGGAATATTTATTAAATTATCGACCCTTATCTCCCTCTACTTTATTCCTTGTCGGCCTTGTCATCAAGATGCTTAGGTCTCGGAGTTTAGGGTTGTAAAATACTTTTAGCATTTTATTTTTTCCTTTTTCTTTTCTTTATTCTATATTTTTGACAATGAAAGCAGTATTTTATAATAATTTATATAACAAAGAACGAATGTTAATTTATGCAAATTAAGGGTATTTACATGCAAGAACTATGACTTTTAAGGCCAAAATGATAGAATAAAATTTATGAAATGAGGATTCATCACCCGATTGATACACTAATATAGTTGATACACTAGACCTTCATCAACATTCTCAAGGGAAAAAAGCCTTCTTCTTCTATTTCTTGATTTGCATTTCATATTCTATTTATATTTTGAAAGGAGACACATTCCCCATGAAAACAAATAGTTTATATAGTGAGAGGTTGAAAGCCCTTTGTAGGCCAAGTGAAGCACAAGATGCAACCCTATATAGTTATTTTGCTTTATATATTCTATCTTTTTGCAGATTGCTTTTATAGTTATTGTGCTTAATTGGTAGTTGTCATTACACGCACAACAAAATAAGGGATGCTAGCATTGAAATGTACATGGGAAGAGGGTGCACAATGGGAACAATATAGTAACTATTGAATGTAAGAGTTGTGTAACGACCCATATGCCATTATTAGATATTAAAAAAGGAATAAATAATAAAAAAGGAGAGGTATTGACGGTTATGGATGGCCAGTTCAACATAGCTTGGAGTGGTATTCATCACCATGACTAACATAGTTGATTCTCACTTCACCCTATGGAGCTCATGGGTGGGATATTCTCGCAATCCTTATGCTATGCCTCCTTCCTCTATTGTGTTGCCTCTAGCTCAGCTTGCTCTAGTGCTATCAGCGAGCTCATCACATGGACTCTATCAATTGTAACTCGGAAAGAGACCGGCACCATTCGACTTTTTTCCTTTATGTAGTTGCTAAACATTTCACACTTGAAGATAATAAATTCGATTTACGGGTTCAAACATGACAATTAGGGAACCTATTTTTTGTAGTATACGTATACATGTATATACATGTCAATAATAGAATCTACATATTAAACTGTAACTAACATGACGGTCTAAGTGATGAGTTTAAATATCAGTGTTTTAGTCGAGAATCCGTCATCATCATCGTAGTCTTCATGAAACGATTCTACCTCAAGATCGCAGAAACTTCCATTCGATTGGTGAAGATGATACTCATATATTCCCCATTCACACACAAGCTCATTTTTCACGTTCATCCCCATTCTCAAAGGTAGAAAGCACTTTTTACAAAACTATAACCATCCAGGGTGAGTGAAAAAGAAAATTTGAGTACGGAAAAAGTCCAAAGCATGTTTTATCTGAAATAATAAAAAATAGGTATTGAACCCGATATGTTTATTAAATCTGCCTTGAGGTTTTATTGATGATGCAGGAAAAAAGCCATTGAGGATGGTGCAAATAAACAACCAGAATGTGTTAACAGATAGGTACAACAACGGCTGTAGAGATGTGGCATCGGAGGGACCTGAGGGAGACGGAGATGGAAACCATTGGAGGTTGCGATCTTAGTTGGAGGGACTTGAAGCCAATGCAGTGCAGTTCAAGGATTGCTCTATGTGGGTGCACCAATTGCCGGATTCCAAGTTGAATGAGCTACTTTATAATGCCAACCTCTTCAGGCAACCCATTTTGGTACGCTACTGATCACCTTATTAATTTGAAGCAATTCTTGGTGCTCGTCTGATTTGGAGTGCACCTAATGGATTCAAACCCTTAATGCAGCCTCCTTGTTCTCCATCCTAATCTAGATTCGTTGTTGTGTGCAAAGAGAAAGCACTTCAACTTGCTGTAATTATACTCCAGCAACTCCACTACTTGATATTACTAGAGGTTTAATTAGAATAGTAGAAACATACATTCAATAAGAATTTGCATGGGGATCCAAAGAAGATGGATTCGGTCGCGTGCCCAATCACACCCCCACTCACTCCCAATTCCCAAATTACTATTACTACCGTTCCAAAGCACGGATGCATGTCGGTTCAGGCCAGCCCAGGTTTTCATGGATTCGGGTTGCACCTAGCCCAAGTTACGTATTTAGGATAATTGGGAGCTTGGGTCCAACCAAAATGTACATCGAATCTGGGCTAAGTCTGGGCTTTCGCTGACGGGGGAGGGGACGGGAATGGGCCGGCCCAATCTAATACTCCACTCTCATCTTAGACTATAAATTTGTTGTAGCTTGATAACATAAATTAGGAGCATACCTCTTTTGTAGTTCAAACCACATTAAGATAAAATAGTTAGAAATATTGGATTTAAGCGAACTTTGATATTTACATAAAACAATATTCATAGATCCAGTTAATGTGATTGGTTTTTGAAAATAATTTTGCAAAAAAAGAAGAAGAAAGATACAACGGTTCCTGTTGTAATCTGAAATACAACAGAGACAGTAGAGGATCTGCTCCCAGATAAACTAGCTCTCAACAACAGAATGAAAGATTCACAGAAGTATTGAGGCTTGTTGCAACATCATTAAAATATCCAGCCTGTGTTCCAATAAGTGTTTCAGTGTGTGTGGATATATGTACACACACGTATAATTAAATCATTTAATGTGGATATTAGAAATGCATTTTACTTATACTATATACTATATATATTAGCTATGTAATATATATATAATTATATTTGAGTATGTATTTTATACATATTTTAATCTATTTCGGTTTGATTAACCTGTCCAACCATCTCGTTCTCATCAGTTCGATTAAATCTGATTTTTAAGAATGATGATGTTACTGGTTGAACCGATTTGATTATATAGTTTAACCGATCTGACGTTTTCAGCAATGTTTTGTATGAAAAACGATTGCCAAGTGACTTGGGATTTTACTAATTCGCGGCTGCTACATTACATACGACTCTGTTTTGATTTAATGATTCTTCTAGTGCTTGATTTTAAAAAAACAAGGAAGAGGAAGAATAAGAGTCCCAATACCAATTATTATATTGCATACTTTGCTATACAACATTGAAGTATACGTACAGAATTAAATATACACAGCAATGCAAATCTTCTCTCCTACAACGAACTCGCCCGCCCCAATTTTCAAAATAAATCCCAACAAGTTGGTCGAGATATGATTAACCCTGATAAACAAACAAATTAAACAAAACCCAATTCCACTCATTATGTCTCCCTCTCCACTCCAACCTCTTTCTTCTCTTGTTCATGCGCCGCTCTCTTCCTCTCCTCCTCCCTTTCAACCACCACAACCACCACAGGCGCCGCCATTACCTCCTCCACCAGCACAGCCGAGTGACCACCTTCCCTCGGCAACGGTGCCATAACACTCCCCTCCTTCACCGACGACGACCTCTTGGTATAGAAGCTGTCCTCCTCGACGTCGTAGAAGTTGCCCGTCCTCACCTCCTGCGCAAGAGCACACGACCAGCAAAAGAGCCACCGCATGAAGTCCGTCAGCCCCGCGTAGCCGAAGCACGACTTGCTCGCCGGCAGCCGGAACTTCCTCCTCATCTGCCTCCTCCAGAACCCACCATACATCAGCCCCAAGAAGCTCACCAAGATCCCAATGATCCCTACCGTCTCCCTCACGTGGTGCTCGAACTTCAGCCCCGCGGCGTTGAACACCAAGAACGGAGCAATGCACAGGAGCACGAAGGTGGCGATATGCACGTACATGTTCCCAAACCCTAGCCTCTCCATGTTCCATCCAAATACGCAGAAGGTGCAGAAGAAGGAGAGATAAGCAACGGTCATATCGTCCCATATGTCAAAGAGCCCCCCAACCCACTGCGGCCGCGCCACCACGAGCTTATCTTCGATGAGCTCCACCTCCAGGTCTCCTTCCACCTCGTCCTCCCCGGCGACGTCGGAGATGGCGTCACCCTTCCTGCCAAGTGGGCCGTAAACCATGTACAGCCCAGCGGCGATTGGCGCGCAGATACCAACGGCGATGCAGAGCGTTTCGCCGAAGTCGGAGCGTTCTGTCCGGGAGTAACCCCAGTAGAGGACGCAGAGGCTGTACTGGGCCAGGCAGGTGAAGTGGAGGAGGGCGAGGACGACGCCGAGGTGGAAGCGTTCGCGGGGGCGGCCGTTGGCGTACTTACAGTAAAGGCGACGGAGCTCGGCGACGTCGGAGGAGCGATAGCGGAGGAGGAGGAAGAGGTGGTGCAGGAGGCGTGGGTGCTGGTAGAGGCACATGATGGTGAAAAGAGCGTTGAGGATCTGGTTGTTGGTCTCCACCCACTCCTTCCTTCTACTACTCTCCGGTATGACTCCATTGAGGAACCCCGCGGAGAGGAGCAAGAGCATGAGGAGCCCCCCGGCAACGGCGAGCAGCCAAATGAATAGAGCCATATTGGTAGGCTTCTTGATCCACTCCTTGCAGTAGTTGATCAGAGCCGGCCAGTTGATTCTCCGCACGAAAGGGACTCGTAGATGGCGACGAAGACGGGGGCCGAGCGTGAATGGCGGCCTTGTGGAGCCATCCCGGCGGCTGGAAAGGCGACGGACGAAGGAGAACGGAGAGATGTGGCCGGTGAAGCCGAGGCGGTGGAACCACTCCTTGGATGGTTTGGCTTTGAGGAAGTCGAGGAACCTCTTCTCGCGGGGCGGCGCATCGCGGAGGACGTTCTCCATCTCCGGCAACTGGATGGGGATGTAGTCGGGAAGCTTCTGGTCATTGTTGGCCATGTTACTGCTCTGATCAGCGACAACCATTTGAAGAGGAGATTTGAGAGCTTTGATGAGCTCTTAGTATTCTCCACTCCGATTAATTCCCACCGATGAGTCTCAACTTATGTGACCATTACTCCAATATATAGGCAACTTGAGAGTGCCAAAAATGTAGAATAGATCGCGTATTATTTCTTGTGATCACACACGTTGACATCATGCATATGGACCAACAAACGGGGGGAGATATGTTGGACATGGTCGCGAAACGTATGCTTCCTTTGTGTCGTCTTCGTGGAGCTGCAGGTTCTGTTTGACCACCACGGTAACGGGCGGAAGAGGTCGTTCACTCTGTTTGCTACCCACCCTCCAAATCTGACTGCATTCCCTTCCCATATACCTTTATGTTAAATACACGATACATTCCCTTCTTCCGTAGAATCACGTTCAACCTTTTGTCTTTGTTATCTTTCTATAAAGGCTCTGAAGCTCCGTTTGTCCTGGCTCCCTTGACCATATCTTTTTATGTTTTATTAATTATTTTGGACATTTCTTTTTATTAGATACTGAGATTTATTATGTGACTCGTACTAATTTTTTCTGAAAGGAGGTGATGGTTGGGTAATATGGATATTTTTACTCACTGTTATAATCAGCATGCAGGTCTTGAACCATTTACAGTATAATATCAAAAGTAGGAGATGAAGTTTGTATTATAATACCCACTGTACCCTCCGAAGGATCTAAGTGCATTCTTTACTACATTTGAGATTGAATCGATTTTCAAGCGTATGAACAAATAAAACTCATGAACCAGATGGTCTTGTCCATGAATTCATCCACACCTACAGATGATTGGTAAAATAAAACTTATGGACCTCTTCCTCTACGTCTAGTCCTCGATTTTGATCCTAGAAAGAATCTATAGACATGTTAACTACACTGTTATATTTCTTATATACTAAGAGAAGACACTCATATAATTTGTGAGCTATATGTAAGCCTAATAAGTATTTTCATGATGAGTTCATCTAAAGTCTTCACTAATTGTCTGGCACTTAAATTAAATGAGCTAGAGACACAAACTACCTCTTCCTCTACTTTCTCTTGAAGAGTGTAAACTTATTCAAAAATTATAAACGCCATTATTGTACTAGATGGGGATTTTGATTTTTTTTGGCGGGGGGCGGGGTGGGGGGAGGGGGGGGGGGGGTTTGGTTGAACATCTTCTGATCATTAATATCGATTCAGCCTCATAGTTTTGTTTGCATTTTTCATCACTTCTTCTATATAAAAATCAATCAAGTTACAAAATAAATATGCACTAATACCAATTTGAATTAGCTTCTCAAGTTTCTCAACTTTCATGTGTGTGTATTAGTATTAGCATGTAATAGAGAAACCTGAGTTAGCCATGCTTGGGTGAGAGCACTTCTTCTATCATTGAACCCATGATCCTTCACATGATTCACCCACCAATGTGTTTGAGACATGTTGGTTTTTCAATATATATTAATAATAGTATTTCTATGTAATATAGAAACCTTATTAACACCCTACTTGAGTGAGGGTGACTTTATCGACATCAAATATATGATTCTTTACATGCTAGAACCACCCTTAACGAGAAGTGTTGCAACTCTTCATTGTATAGTCTTTTGAGTTCATTATGTTCAAAGTCTCGTAGTTGTTTTTCCTTCAACTATCATTTTTAAAAAAAGGAATTCTGAAAAAAATTCAAGAGGATTTATGTTCTTCGCATTCTTTATGTACTTTGCATTCCCCATGTTATTCATATGCTCTTGACTAAAAAATGGATTTCTCCTTTCAATGGCCATTAATCATCCTAGTTGAGAATGAATCAAAGTAGATCACTTTCCACTGATGTTTTTGTTTGATAATTAAATCTTTCCTTTTAATTGTTGAGTTTTCAAGAAAATTTACAAAGGATTCTTGATTTTTGTGTTCCTTACACGATCATTAAAAGAGGGATTGGTTAACTGATTATTGTTTACATCAAAGGTCTTTAAAATCTTTGAAATGATGTAATATTGCACACACAGTTAATATGATTCATGTAAGTTGTCTGAAGATTGATATTAGCTCTATCTAGTACTAAAGTTAGAAGACTTTAAAATATGTTTATATAGGTATCTATACTCATATGCATATTGGTGAATCAAGTTAAACGTTGATATATAAAATGATATCATTATGATACCATGTAAAATTGTCATGGATTTTAAGTGGATCCACAAAATATATTTGCCCATTACGATAAAAGATGACTTGGAGTAGACACTATAATTGGACATGTAACTTGTAGGTTTGTTAGAAGAAATCAGTATGGTAGGATAGACCTAGATGTTACATAGTTGCCCAGATACATTAAGCATGTGAAATAAACTTCTTGCAATGCATAGTGCTCGACTGACATCAGACAAATTTCCTACATTTAGATGTTGCCAAAAGCAGGATGGGGAATAATTAGCGGCTACACCAGGATACCATTTACCTGAAATTGTTGGTGTAGAGAATTAACTAGTTACAAGCATGTAAATATAAGCAACTAATTTGTCAAGGATGGTCAACTTCCATAGTAGACCTGTTGAGGGTTTAAAGACATGTAAATGATAAGATAAGAAAAAAAACAAGCTAGGTAACATTGAAGGAATAGTTGAATCGGCATGTGATGTCATAAACTCAATTCAACACATCCTTCAATCTTAGAGTATCCATAGTTCCAGAGTTCGTGACAAGGTAGATAATATTGTCTGGGTTAATCCTTGACATTTAAAATAATGAATAGGAAATTTGGAATAATGGAGATGGATAATGAATAATAAAAGTTTGACGAATGTCTATCTTTGTAAAATAACTATAGTTGTTTTACTTTTCTATTCTTCTCTAGTGGTTACTCGCTCACCCATGTCCTATGTACTCTAAAAATTCAAGATGTACCACTGATCCATCACAAGGACGATAGCCATCCACTGGTTGTTTCCTTCCGGTCTCAAGTAGTTACTAGTAAAACTTTGGGTTCTTCCATTTCAACATGTACATATGAATTCAGTTGGATAGTGGTGTATTTGAACTTTAATTTTGTGAACATTTTGTTGAATGTTTTTTATAGCATTTTTTGTTACATTCGATTTTTGAACATTATGTATTATTATCGAATAATGAGTCAGGTAAATGGGAGGGCTGACGACTCGAAATTGGAGCTGTGACAATAGTAAAGAGGAGAACATCAACTTCTCCAGCACAAAGTGGAAAAGGAGTGATAGGGTTTCCATGTGGGATTCATAAAAGCTTTTTCAAGGTCTCAATGCTCATATAGGAATAGTTTCTCGACATCGACATCATGGTCCACGCATACCAACATTCAAGAATAGGGTTTGCTTTGAAACCCTTTACAACACAAATAGTGATAGAAGATAGAGGCAACCAATTTTTCTAAAGAAAAAGGTAATGTGAAGGTGTTACTATGCCGAAGATGACAAGTTATTGGTGGGTGGCCATCATGTACATACAAAATCAACCCTACCATGAACATTGGGCTACAAAGATGGCAAGAGAGATATAGATGAAGGGTAGTAGAATCACCTACTTACATTCTTGCGACAGAGATGGTGAGGGTAAGAGGAAGGCCAGTATGAGAAAGAAAGTATGACCAATGATTTTTGTCCTTTAGAGATTTGTTCTAGGATAGCATCACCTCGAAGAAGGGGCATGCAAGTGGTGCTTTTTTTATTGGAAATCGTTCGCTCAATAACATTAGTAATTAAGTAAGACAAATGATTGCATTCTCAATTAAGGGAGTGAAAAGAGATACCAACCATGGAGAACATTGCAAATGATAGGGAAATAAGATCGGAGAAGCAGATAACAACAATGATAACAACAAAGAGAAAAATATCATCTATCATGAGAACTTAACCACCTCAGCTAACCGTGGAAGCAATCGCTTGAGAGAACATTCTCGAGGGACAAGCCACTAAACATAGGAATTTAAAAAACAAATACCATCAAGCAAACACGTACACCTTGTTAAATGACAACAAATCTAGATAAGAGAGTGTCTAACATGGTTATGGGGATGAGGATCTAATTTCCCAAGCAAAGACATCTTGTCGATTTAGGCGCAACAATTTAGACAAAATCAAAACGATGATATCGTCGAAGTAGTTTATTTGGAAGGAGTATTAGGAGTGCATTGAAGAGATGAGATGAAAGTGAGCCACATAGAGTTCTAAAAATGATGGAATAATGTTAGGTGGCCTCTCGAGGAAGTTTTTGGAACTCAATTTTTATATATACCACCCAAAATTTTTGTATCTAAAAAAAATCTTGTTAGATATTAAATAAGAAACACTCTCTAAATAGATGTCTTGGAGAACTATCTATGTTCTTCTTGTAATATTGGAAGAGCTAAATGGTTGTCTCGTTGGAACTTGATTATTATCTTTGCCTCAGTTTATTCTCATTTGGTAATCCAAATATATAATAATTGTCTTTTGGCATAAATGCTTCAATTTGAGGTTTTCAAAATCGAGTCAAGCATCAATTTGGTTAGGTATTGATCACGAGTTTTTATGATGGGACATAATTCGAAGAATCAAAACGACAAGTCTAAGTTAATAAAATAAGAAAAAAAGTACCTAACATACTTTTTTTCTTATTTCTAGTATTAAATTAAACAAAAGGATTCGCAAATAAAAGTGCTAATGCCACGACCAACCCGTAAATTGTTAAAGCTTCCATGAAAGCCAGACTTAGTAATAAAGTACCTCGTATTTTACCTTCTGCTTCTGCCATTGGAACTGACCCGTCGAATCGATAATGACATCGGCAGCTCATAACAAATTGAACAGTTATATTCTTGAATTTGTCCATTCAATCGAGTCAAATCATATTTGAATGGTTTTTTCATACACATAAATATGCATTATACCACATCATATATTCCAATATACTGTGTTATAAATACATATATGTCATGTCTAAAATTAAAAGTCCAAAAAATAATTGTCGAAGTAATAATTGAAGACGATGATTGCCAATTTATTGCTTCTTGCAGTGTCACGATTGAGCGATTTTCATGAGCGAGGAACAAAGAGAAAATATTTAGTTGTTAACACATGAGATCTTAAAGTCTAATGGGATATGGAGGAGACTTGCATTGAGGAAAATGTGAAGAAGAAGAGTCAAACGAGTACTATATTCGAGCCACAAACCGACCTAGAATACAAAAGATTTTAAGAATTTGCATTTTATTTAATAATTTGAAATATTTCCTTTGTCAAAAATAGATGATTAATCGGGTCAAGCGAGGGCTAACAGGGTTTATCTGGTTTTGATTTTCATTAATTTTTATGTTCTAAGTAAAAAACTAATGGTTAAAAATCTAATGATTGGACTGTTCCTTTTATTTTTTATTTAATCGGCTGAATCGAACACTTCATTCAATTTGTAAAACCTTGCTTCAAATATCATTATAGTATATAATCCCTGTTCTAAACCATCATTATGTCATCGTCTTTAAATATTCACCAAAAAAGCCAATCATGCAGTATGGAATATTTTGATTAATAGACTAAAAATTCTTCCATCAAGAATATATGGAATGGCCACCAAAAAAACACGTGTACTCACGCGACTTCCACCGTCGTCGTCTTCGCTTCTCCCGATCCATCCACCATCGCAGGCTGCAACGGCGCAACCATAACCCCGGCAATGGCGTCCTCTGCCCCTCCTCCCTTCCTGTACACACTCCCATCCTCTTCATCGTACTCATACACATTCCCCGTCCTCACCTCCTGCGCCAGCGCGCACGGCCAGCAAACCATCCACTCCGCGTAGTCCGTCGCCGTCCTTGATCCGCAGCACCACCTCTTCCCCGGCAGCCTCAGCCTCCTCCTCAACTGCACCCTCCAGTAACCCCCGTACAGCAGCCCGCACCAGCTCACCACCACGCCCGCCCCCTTCACCGCCCTCCTCAACGTCCTGTTGTGTATGTTCAACGCCGTAATCCCGAACACCCAGTACGGCGCTATGCACAGCAGAAGGAACGTCACCGTGTGCACGTACATGTTCCCCATCCCCATCCTCTCCATGTTCCACCCGAACACGCAGCAAGTGCACAGGCACGAGAGATTCCCAACCACCATATCGTCCCCGCAGTCCCGTAGCTCCCCGGCCCACTCCGGCTCCAGCACCACGCGAGTGGTGGCCCTCCTTCTCTTGGAGGAAGATGATCCCTCCTCGAACGTTTGATGGATGTCGTCATGGTGGCTCTCAGCGCCCAGGGGGCTGTAGACGGTGTACAATGCGGCGGAAACGGGCAAGAGGACACCGAGGATCTCGCAGAGGTCGTCGGAGAACTCAGGGCGGTTCTTGCTTGTGTACGCCCAGTAGAGACCACATAGTGCGTACTGAGCGAAGCAGGAGAGGTGGAGGAAAGAGAGGACTACGGCCATGTGGGCACGCTCGTGGGGGCGGGGGGCGCCGTTTTTGCAATAGATCTTGCGTAAGCTGGCGATGTCTTGCGGTCTCCACCTGCAGAGCATGACGAGGTGGTGTACGAGGTCCGGATGCTCGTAGAGGGACATGAGGGTGAAGAGCATATTTAAGACTTGGTTGCAGATCTCGATCCAGCGCCTGCGCATGGCGTCGGTGGGGAAGACGTCGTCGACGAGACCGGTCATAAGGAGGAAGAGTAGCGAGAGGAAGCAGTCGACGGAGAAGAACCAGAAGAGGAGAGCTACGTGCATGGGATGCTTCAGATAGTCCTTGCAGGATTTTGACACCGACGCCAAGTTGGTCTTCCGCAGGAATTGGATGTGGGTTGCACGGGATGTGGTGTTCTTGAGGATTGAAAAAGGGGCCTTGAGCCATTCGAGGGAAGGTCGAGCTCGCAGAAAATCAAGTAGCCTTCTCCGACGGGTTCTGGGATTGAGAAGGGGTTGCTGGAGAGTGATGCCGATTTGATCTTGCCGGTGGGTATGCTCGAGGAGGAGCGGTACTAGTGGGTCTTCATCTTCCTTGGCGATCTCACCGTCGGCACATGAACCCATTCTGGAAATTTGGCTTTGCAGCAAAGAAGCAAGTGGAAGGCGAGAGAAGTCAGAAAGATACGGCCAATAAGAGTAGGAAGATCATGATGATACATATGAAGCAGTGCTAATTTGAAGAAGATAGAGCGTAGTCAAATAGACGAGAGTAGAACCATGGAGCAAGAGTATGTGGAGCGTAGAAACTGCCGTTCAATGTCCGCCCATCGCCGTTTACCGTTGACTAGTCAGAGCTACGTGTTTGGAAGCAGGTAGTTTTTTTTTTGCTGGGTAAGTAATGAATTTTCATTCCACTGTGTAAATGAAATACAGGGTGAGCCTTAGTCAAGGCCAACCAAAAAGACAAAAACCCCACTGGACGGGGAATGTAAGAAACCAAAACAAAGTACAAGTTCAGCCCTTAGGAACAGGGGTTACATAAACTGTTCCTACCAAATCTATGTTGTCATTATGTTAATAACATTGAGAATCGATCCAGCTAATCTTTGCGGCGTGGAGCGGCTGCCTCTAGCCCAACGATTGTTCCGTTCATGCCAAACCTCCCATACAGTAGCAGCCAGCGCTGCGCACCATTTATCCCGCAAGTCCCCGTCAGCCTGAGACGCCAGCCAGTCTAAGGTGTCCCCAAGATGTGAGCATGGGAGGGCTGGCGCCCCAAGCCCTGAGGTGACCAAGGCCCAAGTTTGAGCGGTGAAGATGCATCTCAAGAATAAGTGGTCGCAAGACTCCAAATCGGCCTCACATAAGTAGCACAACCCTGGCGCATTAATTCCATGACGCGCAAGTCTGTCCAAGGTCGGCAATCTATCTAGAGAAGCAAGGTAGAGGGTGACCGAGTGCCTCGTCACAGCACGTTTATTCCAAATCACCTTGGCCCAAGAGAATGGTGCAGAATGGGGACGGACCAAGTCAATCGCCCCCCTAAATGAGAAACCTGCAGGCGAACGGGTCCAAAGATAGCCATTGGCAGAGTGAGAGATAGCACTGCTGGTTATGGGCCTAGCCCTCAACATCAATTTCCAAATTAGAGAATCCCCCCCTTTTGGGAGAGTGTCCCAAAAGGAGGTGAAATGGAGATATTTGTCACGCAAAAACCGCGCCCAAAGGGAGGAGTCCGAGCAAAGTAACCTCCAAGTCCAAGAAACGATCATAGCTAACCGCAGAGTAACCAAAGAGCGCATCCCCAGCCCACCCTCAATCTTCGGTTTGCAAACCGTGGCCCAGCTGACATGGTGTCGCCCGAAGCCCCATAGGAAATCCGCGCACATCTTGTCGACCCGACGAGCAGCACCAACCGGAATAATAGTACCTGCAGTCCAATAGAGGGCCACACCTGCCACGACCGAGTTGATAAGCTGGAAACGGCCCGGGAGAGAAAGGGCGCAAGCTTTCCAGCCCCCAAGCAGAACCCGGATTTTATCCTCCAAAATACGAGCAACAGATCTCCTCCCGCAAGAAGAATCCAGAGGTATGCCCAGGTAAGAAGTAGGAAGCGTACGACTCAACATGCCCAACTGGAGCGTGAGCCCGAAGTCACCCATAGAGGCCGCTTTGGGCCTATAGAGCCTACTCTTTCGGCCGTTCATTTTAAGGCCAGACATGCCTTCAAAGACATCGAGGATATTTTTGATTGCAAGCAATGAAGCCGAGGAGCCTCTGCAAAAGAACATGAGGTCATCTGCATAAATCAAGTGGGTTGGAGCACGAATCCTAGCATGGCCCAGCGGCTTGATCCTGCCATCCCCCACCGCAGTTTCCACCAAAGACGTGAGAGCCTCCAGAGCAATCACAAACAAAAGAGGGCTCAGGGGATCCCCCTGTCTGAGGCCACGCGTCCCCTTGAAGAGACCCGAAGGCGAGCCATCCACCAGAATGGAAAAAGAAGTGGTAGCGATGCAGTTGGATATCCACCCAATCCAAACTGGATCGAAACCCATTGAGTTTAGGCAACGGAGAATGAATGAGTGCTCGATTGAATCAAAGGCTTTTGTCAGATCAATTTTCATGCACGCACGGAGGCGGCTACCTTTCCTGTCAAAACCGCAAGAGAGCTCCTGGGCGAGACGAGTGCTATCCCCAATAGATCTTCCTCTGACGAAGGCGAATTGGTTGGGAGAAATAAGCTTTGGCAAGACAAGCGCGAGGCGCGAAGAAAGAAGCTTAGAGAAGATCTTGTAGGAAACATTACAGCAAGAGATTGGCCTGAAGTCGCTCAGCCCACTCGCAGTAGCGGATTTAGGTACGAGGGTCAAGAAGGTGTGGTTGACCTCTCTAACCATGCTGCCCCCACGGTGAAGGAAATCCATAGCAGCACATACATCTCCTTTGACTAAGCTCCAGTGACGTTTGAAGAAACCGGCATTGAACCCATCAGGGCCAGGCGCTTTTGAAGAGGGGATGTCACGCAATGCATTCCAAACTTCGTCCTCAGAGAACGGGCGACAAAGCCAAGCACGCGCCTCATCCGTGAGACAGAATTTCGGTGGGGGAGGGTCCACACGCAGGGGGCGTGGCAGTGGCGGGCTAAGCAAGTTGGAGAAGAATTCAACTGCAGCCGAAGCAACCTCAAGCCTTTTATCCACCGCACACCCATTTTGGTCAATAAGAGTTGGCAAAGAGTTTCTTGCAATGCAACCCCTAGCCGCAAGATGGAAGTATTTCGTATTTCGATCCCCAAGCATAAGCCAATCTACGCGGCTCTTTTGCCGCCACGCAGACTCCAGATCCATGTCAAGGCTAGCCAAGGCGGACTTTGCATCCCCCTCAAGTTGCGCCACGTAAGGGTCCAAAGGATCAACAGCAAGGACATCGTTTATGCAGGAGAGAACCCCTTGAAGCTCCTTAACTTCCCTGAAAATATTTGCTTCCTTTGCCGCCCACTCCTTAAGGCTACGCTTCACAGACTTGATCTTTTGTTGCAGACAGAAAAGCGAGTTTCCCCGCTTAGAAGAGTGCCAAGCATTAGATACAATCTCAGAATAACCAGGTCTAGCAGCCCAATAGTCGAAGTAGCGGAAGGGTTTCCGTCCCCCCGCAAATCCCGCAATAGCGACAGAGAGGAGAAGGTGGTCTGAGGACGATAGCGGTGAGTATTTCAGTTTAGCATCCGGAAAGAGGTTCAGCCATGCGTCATTGACAAGAGCACGGTCCAGTCTCGCAGTAATGCGAGAGGGCCCAATGGAGGAGTTGGTCCAAGACCAATGGTTCCCGGAAGCTTCCATATCCAATAAACCACAATAATCAATGCAGTCATTGAAGGCGTCCAATGTACTCCTTGGCGGGGTTCTGCCCCCACGTTTTTCACTACAAAACCGCACAGTGTTAAAGTCTTCAAGAACCAGCCAAGGCAAGTTATCAGAAAGGTTGATGGATTTGAGGTCCTCCCACAGGACATGCCTGTCCACGGGGTTATTAGCCCCATAGACAACCGTGAGGGCGATGGCAAGACCCCCAGAGTTGACGCAAGAGAGGGAAATCGACTGAGGAGATATAGGGATGGGAGAGCAGGACCATGAGGAAGCCTTCCACAGGACGTAGATACGGCCAAGGGCAGTATCATTATGAATAAGATCCCAGCCCGAGGGTAGGCGAGAGGCAAACCTCCCCCTATAATCAGGTCTGATTTTGGTCTCAACAAGCCCAATGATTTCCGAATTCATATCGGTTAGCATTTTGAGGACTGCCTTCTGCTTGCGCGGCTTGTTAAGCCCGCGCACGTTGCAAGTAGTTATAGACATTAAAGTCTTTGTTGGGCAGCCCTGCCCAATTCATTGTATTGGCCATTCCCGGCCTTCTTTTTCTTGTGCGATACCGTGGCCCAACGGGGGTTGGCCTCCACCATGGTAGCAGGTTCTACAGTTTGCTCCCCGCAGAAAGAATGGGGGCCTTCCGCGTTGGGGGAGTTAAGGTCAATGTCAGGGGCCCCCTTTTGCACCTGCTTACGTGCAGTAGGGGTAATACGTTGCATCAGGGCCCTCGAGCCGAACGGGAAAGCACTGAATGGTCTACCCGCTTGCCTTCGCGCGACCTTGCTAGTCGATGGGCCACCACCCACATTATCCGAGACAACAAGGTCAGCGGAGGCCGATGAGTTCGAACATAAGGCCTTGGACGTTGGCACCTCAATTGAAGAAATATGTGGTTCATCAGCAGGGATTGCTGGCAGGGGTGAGACGCTTTGGCGATCAAGGCAGTTGAGAAGGCCACCGGAGATGAACTGGTTTGGAATGATGGCTCCCACGACCCCAATGGGTGAGCAGAGGTGTCTCTGAGTGGGGGAATGGCGATCTCCAGACGTCAGCGGAGGCACATTTTGGGGTAGGCAGCCCCCATGTCCCTGGGCCATAGGGGGTGAGTGTGAGGTCGTGGGACCCTGAGGCATCTCAAGCGCCCGTAATGTGGGCTCCAGGAGCGATGAAGTTGTTGTTATGGGCGTCTGAGTAGCGCCATCAGTACCATCCCCTTGCAAACCGGTCAAAGGACTCACCGGAGGGCACGGAGTCGGAATATCCACATAGTACGGACACCTGGTGGTACTGTGATCAAAGGAGATGCATCGATAGCATGTTTGGGGCCGCCACTCCAATTCAACCCCGATCATCTGGCGGCGCCCGTTAAAGAAGACGAGTGGAACAGCATCAGGGATTACCTTGGAGGCGTGAATGGATATACAGCAGCGAGCAAATCCTTCCCGTTGGCCCGATGCCGTAGCCGCATCCATGAATAACGGCGTCCCAAGGAGGCTGGCTAATTTGTTGAGGATGGCTTCAGAGCAGTGGCCGAGACTCAATCCATGGAACTTGACCCATAGCGGAATTTCCGATAGGAGGTCTCTTTCGAGGCAAGAGCCGGCCTCCCACCTTCTTAGGACCATGAAACGACCTTGAAGAGCCAAGGTCCTCCATCGAGAATGTGTTGGCATGCGTCATCAGAAGCCAGTTTCAGGAAGAAGAAGCCATTAGGCCTTGGGAAGAGCTTGAACCCCCCAGAGGGCTTCCAAACCTTCTCAATAAAGGAGGACAGCAGCTTTCGGTACGGGCTCTTGCCCAGGACGTAGAAGACTATGGTGTTAGCCCATACCTTCTCCAGAGAGCAAATGTCGTCCTCCGATGCGAACGCCACTTCCTCGCCGGCGACAACCACAGGCTTCACAAAAGCCATCCTACGAGAGGGCAACACCGGACGAGCAGTTGTGCAGACATCCCGCCAGGAGGGGCCGACAGCAACACCCGCCTGACCAGAAGGGTCGACTCCCAGCGATGGCCTCCCATTGACTGGAGCGCTGAGAGGAGCAGCATCAAAGAGAGGGAAAGAGGGGAGACAGACCTGGTGAGGGGATGGGTTGAGGGGAGCAGGTTCATGAGGTGGGGGTCCATGGGTAGCGATGGCGGGTTCCGACGAGTGGGTAGGAGGCGGAATGGAGGTCGGGGCGACGGTGGGGCGTGTGGGGTGAGAGCGGGCCGGAGAAGCAGACGGAGAGGTGGGGGGCAGAGGGGGAGCGGAGAGGGTGGGGGGCTGCTTGTCTACTAATGGAGGCGCCGGCGATGACGGGGCGGGCCCGGGACGGCTAGGGTTAGGGTGGATGAGCGGCGTCGGGTCAGGGGGTGGGTCAGGGGGGGGAGGGAGCATCGTATCAGTTGGGTTGGGGCGACACCACTTCTTGTTGTGTTTACCTTTCTTCGGTCTAAAACTTTATATATTTGCAATTCTATTCCCGGAGATTCCCTCCGGTCAACAGCTCGATGGGGATGGGGATCGGTATGCGCATCCCAAAACACATGAGCAAGAGCGTCGTCTGCTGTATCATACCCTCCTGATGCGGTGCAGGGATGTGTCGACGAGGAATGGACGATCCGGATTATCCCTTCATCCGGATCGTCCATTTCTTATCCGACACATCTCCTGCGTTACAGAGGAGGGGCTACAGCAGTCTGCAGAACGATCCACCCCCACGTACGAATGGAAGCAGAGCCTCTGCTGCATAAATTTGTAATCTCTGGTCTAATCTCTTGGACGTATTCTTATGTGGCTTATTACAATGTCACGTTGGCTCACATTTTGAAAGTGGAATTAATTTTTAGTATCTATACATGAGAAGTGATCGACATATTTATATGAATCTTGAAGTCACAAACATAAATAATATTGTTGCTCCCAAGTATTCCAAGGTCATTAAATGCCAAATTGTGAAGTAAACACCCTCTGTTTTTTTTTTATAAGTAAGTAAGTATTTGTATTCCAAAAAAGTTGAAGAAATACAATTGTATCATTGTGAGGCAAAAATCCCCAAGGGGAGAAAGAAAAGCTGTGTACAGAAAAGAGCTACAGCAAGACAAACCAGAATCCCAAAAAGGAACAGCAGAACAGCCCAGTCAGAGACCAGGCCTCCCTCAAAAAGTCATCGCAGGAGTTGAACCAACTTCACCACATTGTTCGCAGTTCTCAGAGCGTCGGCGGTGGGGGCCGACCCCGGAGGCGGATTCGTCCAAATTCTGTTTCTTTCACCCCAAATATACCAAACCGTCGCCGCAAGCGTGCTTGAGAGGCGGTTCCTAATTGCAGAATCGGTGTTGCCAATGATCCAAAGCATGATATCTTCGAGGGTTAGTGGAGGGGCCATTGGTAGATTGAGGGATGCACATGAGGAAGTCCAAACGGCCAAGGAGAAAGTGCACTTGAAGAAAAGATGATCATGGGATTCAAGATCCTCCTTGCAGAGGTAGCAGCGGGCGTGCTCACAACACCGGTAACGAGAAAGTCTATCCGTGGTGGGGAGCCGATTCAGTACAGCTCTGTACAGGGTGAGGGAGCACTTCGGAGGCGTCCCTTTGGCCCAAACGCAGGCAGTCCAGCCCGGGGAATCATAGGCCGGGCGGAGGAAGTCCAAGGCGTTGCAGAAGGAGAATCCCCACGGGGAGTGGGTCCATGAACAGGTTGGGGAGTCCCCTGCGATGGCCGGCTTTATGACGTCTCTGAAGCGCAGGATTGCCTTCCAAGCGGGGCTGTGGGAGGTAGATATGCTCGCGTCCCAGAAGGAAACACCATCGAGGTTCCTACTCCTCAAGAAGAGGGCCCAGAGGGAAGATTCGGCAGTGAGGAGCCTCCACGTCCAGGAGGCGAGCATGGCGTCACAAAGAGAGGAGAGCGACCGTAGGCCCAGACCACCATGCTTCTTGGGCCGGCAAAGATTCACCCAAGCGATATCATGCCTACAACGGCCCCAAAGGAAGTGGGCACACAACATGTCTATCTTCTTAATGGCTGCAGCTTGAAGCGTTGTGGCATTGGACCAATAGAGGAGAGTGCCAGCAGTGACAGTCATTAGCAGCTGGAGGCGGCCAGCCATGGAGAGAGATTTGGCTTTCCAACCCGAAAGTTGGGCTGCTATCTTTTCCACAAGAATGTTCCCATTGCCCCTGGCCACATATGAAGGGTGAATGGGGATCCCCAGATATGTCGTCGGCAGGTGTTGAGTCAGTATGCCCAATCTTAGGTTAGCACCGAAGCCCCCCTGGAAGTCTTTAGGCATGAAGAGCTTGCATTTCCGCGCGTTCAATTGGAGACCCGAGATGGAGTGGAATTGGTCCAGGATGTCCTGAACCTCAGCAAGAGAGCGTGCAGACCCTTTGCAGAAGAAAAGAAGATCATCTGCGTAGATAAGGTGCGTGGGGGCCTTAGCCCTACCGCGGCCCATGGGTTCGAGTCGACCCGAGAAGGTAGCATGATCAACCAAACAGGTGAGAGATTCAAGGCCAATAGTAAACAGGAGGGGGCTCAGGGGATCCCCCTGACGTAGACCTCTAGTGCCTCGAAAGAAGCCATGCGGGGCACCATTCATCATAACCGAGAAAGAGGCGGTGGAGATACAGTTGTCGATCCATCGGATCCAAATATCATCAAATCCCATCGCAATTAATCCAGCACGGATGAAGTCATGTTCGATGGAATCGAAAGCTTTTGTGATATCAATCTTCACGAATGCCTTGTTGCGGTTATGTCTGCGATTGAAGCCATGTAGGAGCTCTTGAGCCAATCGAATGTTGTCCCCTATGGACCGGCCCTTGATAAAGGCGGTTTGATTTGGGGAGACCAAGTGCGGAAGGACCACCGCTAATCTCATAGCCAGTATCTTGGCAAATATTTTGTACAGGACGTTGCAGCAGGAGATGGGCCTGTAGTCACCCAAGCCTAGCGGAGAGGAGGATTTGGGGACCAAGGTGAGGAACATGTGATTAGTCTGTATGACCATCCCGCCCCCCTATAGAGGAACTGAATGGCAGCACAGATGTCATCCTTGATGAGGGGCCAGTGACGTCTGTAGAATCCAGCATTAAAGCCGTCGGGACCAGGAGCCTTGGAAGGGGAAATGGATAGCAGGGCCCTCCAGGTTTCCTCCTCCGAGATTGGGCGGATGAGCCACTTGGAAGCTTCTGGCGTAAGGGTGCGTTTGGGTGCAGGCGGCGCACGAAGAGATGGTCGGGGGCTAGACAGCCCGAGGAGAGATTCAAAGTAGCCAATCGCCTTTGAGGAAACCTCGGAAGGCTTGTCGATGACGCTTCCAATAGCATCCAGAAGAGAGGAAATGTAGTTCGTGTTAGTGCGCACGTTGACCGCTTGATGGAAGAAGGAGGTGTTACGATCTCCAAGTTTGAGCCAATCAATTCTGCTCTTCTGCTTCCAAGCGGATTCCAAGTCGCTATCAATGCTAAGAAGATGGTCCTTAACATCCAGCTCCAGTTGAGCCAAGAAAGGGTCCATCGGTTCTGAGCTGAGTGCCTCATTCAAGGCAATTAGGCATGTCTCCGCAGCCCGCTTCTCGGACAAAACATTAGCCTCATTTGCCGCCCAAGCTTTAAGTGCCTTCTTCACATTCTTGATTTTGGAGATAGCCTTGAAGAGTGGATTGCCAGGAGTGGAGATGGCCCAGGCATCCGTAACAACCCTTTGGTATCCCTCTCTGGCCGCCCAGTAGTCGTAGTACCGGAAGGGTTTGGGCGAGGAGGGTTGTCGCGAGGTCTATCGTCATTAGGCTATGATCACTGGATGGTATAGGGGAGTATTGAAGCCTGGACTGGGGGAGGGAAGAGAGCCAGGTGTTGTTGACGAGAGCTCTATCAAGCCTAGCGACAATTCTGGAGGGACCCACGTGGAGTTGGACCAGCTCCAAGGATTACCGCTAGCGGAGAGCTCGAACAAGGAGCAGTCATTGATGCAGTCGTTGAAGTCCGACATATGTGCATGGTTGGCAGGACGGCCTCCCAACCTCTCAGTAGAGTTCCTCACGGCGTTGAAGTCGCCCATAACAAGCCAAGGAGTATCAATGTGGGCATTGAGGTGGTTGAGATGCGCCCACAGGTCCTTCCGAGCCACCGCGCAATTGTCGGCGTAAATAACCGAGATCACCATAAAGAAGCCACCCTTGTTGGCGCACACCATGGTGAGGGCTTGCGGCGTGAGGCTTAGAGTTGAGCAGCTCCAAGAGTTCTCTTTCCACATGAAGTAAATACGCCCTAGTTGAGTGTTGTTGTGGCTGAGGCCCCATCCACTAGGGATGCGCTCCGCAAATTTCGCCTGGATTGAGGTCTTATTTTGGTTTCTACGAGCCCAATAAGCTCCGCCCGCTTAGAGCCTATCACCTTGAGTAACGACTTCAATTTGTGGGGCTTGTTGAGCCCCCGCGTATTGCAGATTGCAATAGACATTAACAACCAGTGGGGGAGGGGGTAGAGCCCCATGATTCCTGACCATTTTTCTGCGGCCTCTTCTTCTGTGCGACTCCGTGGTCCAGGCCACATTGGTAGTCGCAATAACCCCCTCTGTTGCTGAAGAGTGAGGCTACATTAGCTTATTATCTTTGCATTATTTTTGAAAATTTTCTTAAATGTATGCTCGTTGACATAGTATTATCCTTTCCTATGCTGTGTCCGTTAGGAATACCAAAGATTTCCTAATGGGGTCACCAAATCAAATTAGAAAACGAGCTGAAATTCATAGTAAAAATTTAGGAGACGTGATAGAAGAGGGTATAGATCCAGTAGAAAATCTGTTAGAAATCCTAGCATATTCGACGACCTAGTAAAGAAAAAATAGAAAAAAAAGAACAAAAATCTAGCAGATTCAACAGATCCATTAGATAATGGGCTAGAATACTTCATCGATATAACAGACTGGTAAAAAAAATATTAACGGATGGGTTCATCGGAGTAAGTAGAAAATTACTTAGAAATCTTAATATATAGGAGGAAAGATTGTCTTTTCGCCTTTACCGAAAAGAAGAAGAAATATGGGGGTTGGGTTTGTTATTTTCACGTATCTCTTCTAAACGTCTCAACGGAAATGCTACTCATTTGGTGCGCTCAGACACAGTCAAAATGAGCAACTTCTCCATTGAGATCTTTCAGGAATAAGTTGAAATAGATGTGAGGAATTAGTTGGAATTAGATAATGTTCATGTTTGGCCGGAAGGATATGTATAATGTGAAATAAAGGTAAATAATATAAAATTAAAATAGGAATAAGGGTGGAATATTTCTAGAGAGAGATGCATAGGACGGAAAAGCCCTACGAGGAAGCAAATAGAAGGGGATGAGGATAACACCCTTATTCTTGGTGCGATTACCCAAACAAATGCACTCCGCAACAATCTCACGTATATCTTATAAAAATGCAATCATAATTTTTTTCCATATATGTAGTACATTAGTTTTTTTAGCTTTTCATATACATCATTTGTTTGTGATATTCTAATTGATTGAGATTTTATAGGTATGCCACTTTTAAATGACCATGTAGAAATGAAGTCCCCTTAGGGCCCGTTTGGTTACTGGGGTACCTCGAGGTACCCTGGTGTATCCCCATCCAATCCTGGGTTGGAAATCCATCACAAGACAAGGTGATATCACATCACATTCCTTATTTCAACCTTCTCCGAACTCTCGTAACCATCCAAACACCTACTATTCACAAGTGGATACCCCAACCCACCCCATCCCAGAACACTAATATAATGCGATTGCACCTCACCCTCAACCCGCTCTAGCAGCAAGCAACCCTTGCCTCTGCTTATTATGTTGTTGACCTTGATCCTCCCTTACCACAAGCTCTCCTCCCTCTTCCCCACCCTTGTGCCACTGACCTTGATCCGTTTCGGTTGTAATCATTATTCTCCTCCCATGACCTTGCATCATGGACCTTGACCTCGATAGATATGAGTGCCCCTCTTTAGTTCTGAGCCTCGTTTACCTTGAGCTATTATACATGTCGTGTAAATGATGAAATTGTGTTTCATAGACCTTGTAGTTGAAAAATAGACTAAATCCCTTGATCGTACACTCATTCATATATCACTATCATATAAATATAATATCATTTAGATAATACGAAGCACTTTTAAACAATTTAAGTGCCCAAATACACAAAACAAAAATCCAAAAATAAATAAGGTTTAGTTCAGAATGTATACATGCTTATGTATGAAGACTAGTCCAGGAATACCTACGAAATTGAACACTTATTAGGTTCAAAAAATTAGGAAAAATAAGAAAATAGAAAATAAAGATTGTTTTGTATGTAAAATAATAATATACAAATACACATAAATATACTCAAAGTTCAAATGTTTTTACTTGTTTTTATACAACTTAAATTGGCGTGATTTCTTTTGCATTAATTCATAAAATTATTTAATTAATATAAAAATATCAAAAAAATACCATCTTGTAATATGGACAAATGAAATTGGTTCGCTTTTCACAATATGCCTGCATTCTTGATTTTATAGAGCATCTGAACTCAAATTTATCCATACTCACTTCTAAAGTTCATCATTTTAAATGAGTTTAATTTAAAATAATTTAAAATTAAGAAAGGCTCATTTGTCAAAAGTTGGTTTGAGGAGCCATTACTACATCTATCTACGGCTTTTTCTTTATTTTTACATATTTCATTTTAACCCATTTTCTTTTGATTTTAATTTCAATTTTATCACATGTATATTATATTTTTCATAAAAATATAAATCATACAAATTTCCAAGAACAAAAAAGAAACAAAAACATGTTCTCCAAATAGAGGTCTATTTGGCATGTGTTCCATCTTATCTATTTTTGACCTTTTTCTTTTCACAACACTATATCCTTTTTCTTTTCGTAGCATTAAAAATCAACAAAATTATGTTCGAGTGTATCGCAAATTATAGTATTATTACAAAGTATAATATAATGCTATTATTAACAAGAAAACAAATAAATAGAAAACATAGTTATTATAAACATTTTCAAATTTAGTTTTAATTTATATTTTGAGCTTTATATGTTTTAATGGAAAACCTTCGTCTATAAACTTCTATATTGCATTATATCGATACATTTTTGTATTTTATGATTTTCATTTTGAGGCGGTTGTATAACCTTTTTTGTATATTTATCTTTAATTTTTTAGTTTCCCTTAATTCCTATTGGGTTGTGTGGCCCACACTCTCCTCAGTATAGCCAACCAGTCAAAGGATAAACCACTATCTCCTCCTATTAGCTTAGCCATTCCTCTAACCCTTTTGTTTAGTCAGAGCTTCTTCACCTCGGACCTCGTCTCGATAAAAATCCTTTGGACCACATGTTTGAATTTTATCCGCCAAATAGTATATAATCTGTCCAGCTCCAAATCATCTTAATGTAGTAAGACCCATCTAAGAAGCCATAAAGAGAAGGAAGCTATATGTGGCGAGGTTCATTAGTGTTTCTTCACCATTGTAACCAAGCTCATGAGCTTGGAGAGCTTCTTCTTGATGCTTAAGGACTGAAGCAAAGATTGGTTGCTCCTTTGAGCAAACAACATATTGTTCGGCACCCATAATCGTGACCATCTTCTCCAATATATCTCCTTTTCCCATATATTCTTTCTTCATCATCTTATTTTATGTTATGTTGAACCCGTCCTCTGTCAGAGTATTGTTCCATTGTTGTTACCATCGTAAAACCCCATCTTCTCGTGCAGGCAGTCACCCCCCCCCCCCCTTTGTTGGGTTTATATCTAAAGTTTCCAGCCTCAACTTGGGACAGCAGCAATTTGCCCATACTGTGTGGGCTTTATTGCAAGTTTTCCATCATTTGGAAATCCCCATTCCAGGAACGAAGCCCCCATTGGAAGCCTCTTTTCGTTCTCCCCATTTCAGCCCTATTCCAGCCGATTTCAGCCCTCCCCTCTCCCATTCCAGCAAACCGCAGCAGCAGGGGTTTTCTACGGGAAACCCATCCTCCTTCACGTACGCGAGGGAGAGACCGAGTGGGAGAGTGTGCAGCAGCCGGGAGCTCAGACGAGCAGCAGCTCGGAGCTCGATCTAGCCACGGTTTTGGACCGGTGGTGCAGCGGCAGGCCGAGTTCGAGAGGGAGCAGCGGAGGTCGTTGGGAACGACCTCAAGAAGCCGAGCTTCGTGTTTGGGTCTCCATCCGAGAGCCCACAAGGGGAGTTACTTTGTCCTCCTTGTTTTAAAGCACAATATTGGTATTTTGGATACCTAGGGATAGTTTGTTCTTGTTGAAGAACTATCCATTGTGTGTGCTTGTACCTCGGTTTTGTGGGCAACAAAACCGGGAAGAACATTTGGATCATTTTGACCGTAGTGCTTGGTTGCCGGTCTTGCCCCGTGGTTTTTCCCTTGCTCACATTGAGAAGGGTTTCCACGTAAGAATCTTTGTCTCGTGTGGTGCTTGTTGTGCTTGCTTGTGGTTGCTTGTCATTGTTGCATTTGAGTTCCCGTGTGGGGAACATATCTTGTGTGTGCCATCTTTGCTGCAGGACAATTTAGGGGGATACAGATCCTAGGTTGATTGTTTCCGCATTATCAATATATCCCCAACAAGTGGTATCAGAGCTCGGATGTGAGCAATGGGCAAAGATGATGAGGGCACAATGATTAAGCTCACAAGCAGCAACTGGCAGATTTGGAAGGCCAAGATGGAAGATATATTGTATTGCAAGGACCTCCACGATCCGGTGGAGGGGGAGAGCGCCAAGCCGGAGAACATGTCCGCAGGAGAATGGACAAAGTTGAACCGAAAGGCCATTGGTACCATTCGGAAGTGGCTTGACATGTCGGTGTTCCATCACGTGGCCGAGGAGACCAATGCCAAGGAGCTATGGGACAAGTTGTCCGAGCTCTATGATCAGAAGACCGCAACCAACAAGGCTTTCTTGATTAGAAAGCTTGTGAACCTGAAATACAAGGATGGGACCAAGGTGGCAGAGCACTTGAATGACTTCCAAAGCATTATCAACCAGTTGACATCTATGGGTTTGGTACTTGATGACGAACTGCAGACACTTCTCTTGTTGGGTTCTTTGCCAGACAGTTGGGAGACTCTGGTAGTCACCGTGATCAATTTTACGAAGGATAGCAAGCTGACCATGGCTATGGTCAAGGGTAGTCTCCTCAATGAGGAGATTAGACGCCGCTCATCCAGAGAGGCATCCTCCTCTTCACATGTGTATGCAGTTGAGAGGAGAGGAAGATCCAGCAGCAGAGGAGCGTCACAAGAGAGGCAGAAGTCCAGGGACAAGTCCAAGGGCAGAGGAAAGTGTCACCATTGCCAGAAACCCGGTCACTGGAAGAGAGATTGCAGGGTTTGGAAGAGAGAACAAGCTGAAGCCAAGAAAGAACAGAAAAAGGAAGATGGGAATTTAGCTGCAGTTGTGGCAGATGAAAGTGCAGATGAGGTGATTCTCACCATCCAGGACCAGTGCTTACATGCAGGGAGCGATTTGGAGTGGGTCATTGACACGGCCGCCTCCTATCATGTGACTCCACACAGGGAGTTCTTCACCACCTACACTAGGGGTGACTATGGGAGAGTCTTGATGGGTAACGAGAGTTACTCTAAGATCATTGGCATGGGCACCATCTCGATCCAGACGGATGTTGGGTGCTCAATGACACTCCAGAATGTGAGGCATGTTCCTGATGTGCGGCTTAGCCTTATATCTGGCTCACAGCTAGATAGTGAAGGCTACCATCTAAAGTTCGGCGACAGCAGATGCAAGATTAGCAAGGGTTCTCTCATCATGGCAAGAGGCAGCTTGTGTCACACACTCTACATGACTAGAGTGAAGGTCATGGATGGCAGTTTGCATGCTAGTGAAGCAGATAACTCAGATTTGTGGCACCGTCGGCTTGGCCACATGAGCCAAAAGGGCTTGCAGCTTCTGAGCAAGAGAGAGTTGATCCCCTACCACAATGACATCACTTTATCTCCTTGTGATGCATGTGAGGTTGGGAAGAGCAGGAGTGCGCCATACAGAGCCAGATCCAAGGTGAAGGGAGACCTTCTACAGTTGGTACATTCTGATGTTTGTGGTCCTATGGACACAGCCTCTTTGGGAGGCAACAGGTACTTTGTCACCTTCATTGATGATGCATCTAGGAAGGTTTGGGTGTATGTGCTGAGATCGAAGGATCAAGTGTTTGATTGCTTCAAGAAGTTCCATGTCATGGTTGAGCGTGAGACAGGAAAATTATTGAAGTGTCTACGCACAGACAATGGGGGAGAGTACACCTCCCATAGCTTTCAGGGCTATTGTGCAGAGCACGGAATCAGGCATGAGAGGACAGAGCCAGGCACACCCCAGCATAATGGTCTAGCTGAGAGGATGAACAGGACCATTGTTGAGAGAGTCCGTTGTATGCTGAAGACAGCGAAGTTGCCCAAGACTTTTTGGGCTGAGGCGGTTCGCACCGCATGTTACTTGGTGAACCGATCTCCATCAGTTCCTTTGGGCTTTCAGATTCCAGAACGTGTTTGGACAGGGAAAGACCCCTCATATGCTCATTTGAGGGTGTTTGGATGCAAGGCTTATGCATTGGTACCCAAGGAGCAGCGGAAGAAGTTGGATGACAAGGCGGTGCCTTGTATTTTTCTTGGCTATGGAGATCAGGAGTTTGGATACCGTCTTTGGGATCCAAGGAAGAAGACAGTCACCAGGCACAGGGATGTGATTTTTTATGAGAATCAGACGTTGGCTGAGGACACCACTGAGAGTGGTGATGGAGATGAGATCTCCATGGATGATGACAGTGATGAGGACACAGAGCCCTCTCCAGTACAGGGTACAAGTGGAGAGGATGGGCAGCTAGAGCAGCATGAGCCAGAAGCAGACCCCGTTGATGCAGGTCCAGGGGACCTAGGGCAGGGGGAGCAGCCTCATCCAGTTGCAGACACAGCAGAGGCTCAGGTTAGGCGATCTGAGAGGACACGCCAGCCATCATCCTGCTATCCCACGTCTAGGTACGTGATGCTCACAGATGCAGGTGAGCCATACACCTTTGAGGAGGCACAGGTGCACAAGGACAAGGGTCATTGGCAGAATGCAATGAATGAAGAGATGCTATCTCTCAGAAAGAACCACACATATGACCTTGTTGAGCTTCCTAAAGGGAAGAGAGCCTTGAAGAACAAGTGGGTGTACAAGCTGAAGTCAGATGACAGTGGCAGACAGGTGAAGTATAAGGCCAGATTGGTGGTCAAAGGATTCAGCCAGAAGGAAGGAGTGGACTATGATGAGATCTTCTCCCCAGTGGTGAAGATGAACTCAGTGAGAATGGTGCTAGGACTTGTTGCTAGCATGGACCTTGAGCTGGAGCAGATGGATGTGAAGACGGCATTTCTTCACGATGATTTGAAGGAAGAGATCTACAAGGAGCAGCCACAGGGTTTTCAAGAGAGAGGGAAAGAGCATATGGTATGCAGGTTGAGGAAGAGTCTCTATGCCTTGAAGCAAGCCCCGAAACAGTGGTATTTGAAGTTTGATGCTTTCATGGGAAAGCAAGGCTTCAAGAGGACAGCAGCCGACCCATGCGTATATGTTCATCGTCTTCCCAATGACAGGTTCGTCATTCTTTTGATCTATGTGGATGGCATGTTGATTGTAGGTCATGATTCCAATCTCATTGCAAAGCTCAAGAAAGAACTCTCCAAAGAGTTTGAGATGAAAGATTTGGGCAAGGCTAGTCACATCTTAGGGATGCAGATCACAAGGGATAGGAAGAAGCACATGATGTGGTTGTCACAGGAGAGCTATGTTGAACGCGTGTTGGAGCGGTTCAACATGAAGAATGCCAAGCCTGTCAGTACGCCCTTAGCCTCTCATTTCAAGCTGAACAAAGAGTCATGTCCTTCTACTTCTGAGGAGAAAGTAGAGATGTCCAAGATTCCATACCAATCAGCAGTTGGAAGCCTCATGTATGCAATGGTTTGCACTAGACCAGACATAGCCCATGCAGTGGGCGTGGTGAGCAGATTCATGTCCAACCCGGGCAAGGATCATTGGGAGGCCGTGAAATGGATCTTGAGATACTTGAGAGGGACCTCAAGTATGTGTCTTGCTTTTGGGAGGTCAGATCCCAAACTTTGTGGCTACACTGATGCAGATATGGCAGGAGATATGGACCAGAGAAACTCCACCTCAGGCTACATTTTCACTTTTGCAGGGGGAGCCATATCATGGCAATCCAAACTACAGAAATGTGTTGCTCTCTCAACTACCGAGGCAGAATACATGCAGCAGCAGAGGCTGGGAAAGAAGTGTTGTGGCTACAACGCTTCCTTGGTGAGTTTGGATTGGATGACAGTGAGCCGGTTGTGTTTTGTGATAGCCAGAGCGCTATAGACTTGAGCAAGGGTACCATGCACCATGCTCGCACAAAACACATTGATGTGAGATACCATTGGCTGAGGGATGCAATTGAACAGAAGCAACTCGTGTTGAAGAAGATTCACACAGATGATAACCCCTCAGACATGTTGACAAAGGCAGTCACTCGTGACAAACTTCAGCTCTGTAGAGAGCTGAGCGGTGTCACTTCTCTTTGATCTCCATCATTGGTCAACACCTCCCCGTTGGGGCTGGAGGGGGAGGTTGTTGGGTTTATATCTAAAGTTTCCAGCCCCAACTTGGGACAGCAGCAATTTGCCCATACTGTGTGGGCTTTATTGCAAGTTTTCCATCATTTGGAAATCCCCATTCCAGGAACGAAGCCCCCATTGGAAGCATCTTTTCGTTCTCCCCATTTCAGCCCTATTCCAGCCGATTTCAGCCCTCCCCTCTCCCATTCCAGCAAACCGCAGCAACAGGGGTTTTCTACGGGAAACCCATCCTCCTTCACGCACGCGAGGGAGAGACCGAGTGGGAGAGGGTGCAGCAGCCGGGAGCTCAGATAAGCAGCAGCTCGGAGCTCGATCTAGCCACGGTTTTGGACCGGTGGTGCAGCGGCAGGCCGAGTTCGAGAGGGAGCAGCGGAGGTCGTTGGGAACGACCTCAAGAAGCCGAGCTTCGTGTTTGGGTCTCCATCCGGGAGCCCACAAGGGGAGTTACTTTGTCCTCCTTGTTTTAAAGCACAATATTGGTATTTTGGATACCTAGGGATAGTTTGTTCTTGTTGAAGAACTATCCATTGTGTGTGCTTGTACCTCGGTTTTGTGGGCAACAAAACCGGGAAGAACATTTGGATCATTTTGACCGTAGTGCTTGGTTGCCGGTCTTGCCCCGTGGTTTTTCCCTTGCTCACATTGAGAAGGGTTTCCACGTAAAAATCTTTGTCTCGTGTGGTGCTTGTTGTGCTTGCTTGTGGTTGCTTGTCATTGTTGCATTTGAGTTCCCGTGTGGGGAACATATCTTGTGTGTGCCATCTTTGCTGCAGGATAGTTTAGGGGGATACAGATCCTAGGTTGATTGTTTCCGCATTATCAATATATCCCCAACACCTCTCTCTCTCTCTCTCTCGAGTTTTTCTCCTGACATTTCAATCACCGAAATGCCCTGGCACCTGACCTCAAGAATTCCCAATCACGGCATCGATCGGCGAACAGTTCGCCGATCGGCAAACCGTTCACCGATCAGTGATATTTCGAAAAACTTTTCAATTTTATATTATAAAAAATAATATATAAAAAATTTCCAATTTTATATTATAAAAAATAATATATAAAAACATATGGAATTGAGAATCGGCAAATGGTTTGCTGATTGTCGATTCCATATATTTTTATATATTATTTTTATAATATAAAATTGAAAAATTTTTCAGAATAATATCATATATTATTTTTATGTATTGATCGGCAAATAGTTTGCCGATCGACGAACCGTTCACCGATCGATGTCCTGACTGGGAATTCTTGAGGTCAGATGCCTTGACAGGGCATTTCGGTGACTGAAATGCCTAATCAAGGAAAAAACTCATCTCTCTCTCTCTCTCTTCCTTTTCCATCAAACAACATCTGCTCGTGTATCTGATCAAGAAGTTCCACTAGGAGAGCCCTCGATCACCAGAAGACCGTTGTTATGAAATCTATCATCAGACATCTCCCCGTGTTAACCACATCTAGACCTGGACAAAGGCCAAGGAGTAGGTTGGGTCGATCCATGGGTCAAATTTACAATATTTTCTTTCTTAATGTGTGATATATTTATAGAGATAAATAAATTTTTTAAGATCACCTATTCTTTTTAAATCTAAATAACTATTATATGTGTTACTTGACTTGTAAACTACTAAAAATAGTATAACATTGATAATGTAAATGAAAAAATTAAAGTATATTGTTCTAAATGTACATAACATCTATTATTTAAAAATATATTTCTCATTTTTTTGTGTTGAGCCAGGTCAGGATTTGTGGCACATGTTCACAACTGACACATTTGACGGTCGGGCTTGATCAAGACCAGCTCATTCAAGAAATATCTTGGCACGAGCTTGACCCATAAGTGGGCTGATCCTAACCCATGGGCCAAATCTAACCGCACATGACCTTTGAATAGGAAAAAGAGGAATCATCTCGTCATTTCCTTTTACCGTCCGACCGAAGGGTTGAGAGTGATATTTGCTGTTGATGACCATTGAATATGTAGAGGTGCCCCATCCGTTGATTAAGACTATCGTCACATCCCAGCCGTTCATCGCCAATGGACCAGATCTGTCTTATTAATGCATTTCTTTAGGGATGAAAAAGAATGTGAATATATTCGTATCCGATACGCTAGCGTATTCATTTTATACATATTTTGACATTCGTATTCTTTTTAAATGGATGTGGATATGAATATCATTATGACATTCATTAATATTCGCTTTCGTATTCGTATATTCATTTTCGTATATAAGTATAGTAATATATTTATTTATTTATAGTTGTACGTAACAACATTTTATGATTACATTCACCATTGTTGATATAGTCGTTATAAAATTACTATATTTGGTATAACTATTTTATTTATAAACCAATCCCAAACATGTATATTTTAGTTAAGCTATTAAATATTTATGTTATTATTCGTATCCGATTCATATTCGTTTTACAATCATGTTCGTTTTTAAGGATATGCTAACACGTTTTTCACATTTATCAATATTCGTATCCGCATTCGTATTTGTATTTTTGAATATATAAGGATATGACTATACCTATATTCGTATCCGTATCCGACCGTTTTCATCCCTAATTTCCATCATTGTTTTTCAAAGAAGATCTCATTGGCTTAAACACGTGAGGGGAGATTTATACTAGAGCTCTCGACGTTTTTGTTATTTTCTCCCGTCTCTGGCCGCTGACGTCTCCTCACACGTATGAGCCGTATTGCATTGAACCCTCGTGGATTTTGAATTTTACAAGGATGATTTAAAACGTTGTACAAGTTCTTAAAACTATTTCAAATTTGCAAAGCTAACCATGTATTTATAAGACTATATCTTTCTCAAAATTTGCCCAAATTGCATGAATTTTTTTCCAATATTTGTTGGAGTCAGGTCATATAAATATAGTGTTGTAGAGTTTCATGTATTTTTTGGGTTTTGTTGATTAATTGTATAATTTTACATTTAAAGCATCATTTCTACTTTTTAAATTCAAAATTGATTCTAAACATAACAATTTTGACTCATTTTTGGATGTCTCTTAGATCTTACTTATATCTAATTATAGTCCAAATATAACAAAAAAAATACTTTGATCTATGGCATAAAAAATATTTGGGAGAGATCGCTTCATTGATTTATTTATGGTGTATTTATAATATCTTAAAAATATAAAAATAGCCATTTGTAGTCCAAAAATTGCTACATCTCAAAGAATTTATTGGATTTTTATTTCATAGTTTAAGTACCTAAAAAACTCGAAAACACAATTTCGTTCTCGGTAGTATTTTATTTTTAGTTTATTCATCATGTCTGTCAAAATACCCAAAAATAAGGTCAAAACCTTAAAAAATCATTGAAAATTTGTAGCAAAAATCAAATTAAAAAAGCGGAAATTACAACAACTCCCTGAACTATACACATGATATCAATGCCATACTTGAACTTTGAAAAATAACAATGTACTACCCGATCTTTAAGATTTGTCTCAATGTACCCGTTGACTTTTAACTCAATGGTGTTTGTGCAAAAAATGAATAAAAACTAAAATTTTAAAAAATGAGTTCACAAGGGCACTTATAGTATTAAAGAAACTCGGGGAGGCTCTTAGTGCAACTTCTCTAGTTTACCATGCTTAGAGGTAATGCCGAACCTTTGGGGTACCTTTGGAATTACCCACCGTGTGCAGCTCGCACGTGATGGGAGAAGTGATTAAAAAGATGGAAGTTGAATTTCTTTTTCTTGGTCCTGACAAGTGAAAAATCACATATTATTGTAAGTTTTCACTTCTCTAGTCGGAGAATCAATAATAAATCAATGGGTTCAATGGGGTTGCTTTATGATACAGTCAACATGGCTGTTTACATCTCATTTTCTTGTATTTTTTTCTTCTAAAATAAAATCATGTAATTTGCATCACTATATCCTTCTAATATGTCATTCCAATTTCATCAGAAACGTAGATTCGTATGCTATTCTTCTAGAACATGTCGCTTACATCAATTCTAAGGATGTTAAAATTATATGTTTTAGATGAAAGACATACGAATCTACGTTTCTAACAAAATTTGAATGGCGTATATTAGAGGGATATAGTGATGAAAATGCATGACTTTATTTTTGATAAAATTTAAAAAATATCGGAAAATAGAGCGGAGACAGCCATGTTAGCTGTAAGGATGAGCATTTTTTAGGGCTGGTCCGGCCCAGCCCTGTGCCCGGCTAGAAGAAGTCCGGTCCAGGCCCGAGCCCGAGCAATAAATGGGCGGGCTTGGGCTTAAATTTAGGCCCAATTCTGATTTCGGGTCGGGTCCGGGCTACAGCGGGCCCGAGCCCAAATCCCGTGGGCCGACCCGAATAGGGGCCCATAATTACCTCTTTTATTATTTTTAGGTATATATTCTAATAAATTGCCTCTTTTATTAAGTTTTTTATATATTTATTTGGAATTTAAGGTAAGGGAATGCACATTTATTTAGTCAATTACATGTTTGGGCTAAGATAAGACCAATCTACTATTTTCCATTTGTTCCCCGGCAATAGATGAATAAAATAAAATATCCAGATGGATATAAACGGTTAGATAGTGGATCGGTCCGGCCCAGGCTCGACCCAAGAACTTGCGGGTCGGGCTCGTGCTTGGGCTGGGTTTCTAATAAAATCCCGGGCTTGGGCCTGGTCCGAAGGCTCGCTAAATGTAACCGGGCTCGGGCTGGGCTAGGCTGGGCCCGACCCGGCCCAATGCTCATCCCTAGTTAGCTACCCCCTAAGGGCAACCCCATTTTTTCCTAAATCAAAAATTACTTAAAAGTATGCAATTAATTTTAAGTGATTAATTTATTTATGGTATATTTACACCCATAACTATGAGTAGTTTTGTTAATTGTGTTCATTAACATAACTAGACCATTGAGTTAATATAACCACGTTTTATCGAATGACTATCAAGGGAAAAAATAAAAGAAAAAGATTCCAAGCCCCACTCCTCCAACCACCCTACCCCCAAACCCCAACTTCCCCATGATGGCTCCCCCTCCAACCCCCACCTTCCTCCTCCGACGCCCTCGGCCTCCAGTCCCCCACCTTTCTCCTCTGACGTCCTCCCGCTCCAGCCCCTCCACCCGTAGTCGTCGCCCCTTTTCAGCTGCGCCCGCAACCCCCACCACTCCTCTCGCTGCACCTACCTCCAGGTTGTCGATCACGCGCAAAGTCAGGGTTTCGCAAGGGGAAGGAGTTGGCTGACATTAGGGTGAGAGAGAAGGGAAAGAGTTGGGAAGGAGAGAAGAGGGGTGGAGGTACGAGCTAGGGATGTTCACGGGGAGGGTACCCTACCCATTTGATTATGACCCGCCACGACCCATGATAACCGGGTCGTGGGTCGACCCGACCCGTTCTGACGGGTACCCAAATCTAACGGGTACCCATATTATTTAAGTGGATCGTGGGTACCCACGGGTACCCGTGGACTAATCACGTCCAATAAATATGGTCCCAATTCCCATTTCCTTCAAACACTGGTTATTTCAGAAGCTACGAAATCCTAAAATTGCAAAAAAAAAGAAAATATGATTTTTTTGCAATTAGCTTAAAATTGTAAAAAAATACCATTTCTCTGGCACAAGATAAAAGCATCAAAGTTGAGGTTGGAGAGTGACTCATCGGATCGGGATTGCTTACATGCAATGCCTTTGTGGTGGTGTACGAGCAAGGTAGAAAGATGTGGGAGGCGGCGGAACATGAAGCGGGTCGGGCCGCAACAGGAATTAACAGAGGGATAAGGGAGGCGATGGGGCATGCTGTGAGGATCTAGAATGTCCTAATCTATAATATCCAAATTCTTGTACGAATACAAGGGTATATGACTGTAACAAAAATAAATGAAACTTCCATTGATCAAACCCTCAACACTAAAATAAAATGGGCCTTAAAATGATTTTTTTAAATCTGTCATTATGTCATCCGTTGTTAACTACATATCCATGACGTTACTCATTGTGAAATTATTTTTTATTCTTGAAATGAATGAGGAATACCATATCCATTGTTTTATCATAAGTAATGTTGCAACAACGATTATCCATTTTCAAAATTTGGGTTAATTGCCGCTAATTTTTTGTTCAAAATTTAGCACGATTAGTTAATATTTTGAAACATAGTAACAAATAAGCATTGCTATATGAATCGCCGTTAATGATATAGTAACAGATATTATATTTCTCGTTAATTTTAAGAGTAAAATTAATTTCATAACAGATAATATCGTCAATGTGTACTTAAAAATGGATGATATAGACGGATTTGAGAAAAATATAACTATAGACTCATTTTTATTTTAGTGCAAGGAGGTTGAAAAGTAATTCAATGTTTTTTTTCAATGTTGGTAATTGATGAAGCAGTCTTGGCTTCCCATGTAATTCTGCACGGAATTCTCGTATTATTCAGGCTCTTCAAATTCAGCTTTGAAAAAATGGGACTAATATATAAATTTGTAACTTTCGAATGTACAACTTGCATGGCATGACTCTGGTGGCTGAAGCTTTAAACTTTGGGGGGCATAATTGCATAAAGTCTATTCCAATAAGTTTGTCCCCAACTGGGTACCCGGCTAACCCTATGTGTACCCAAACCGGGTATACATGTTTTAATGGGTCAACATCATATGAGTACCTGGCCCGGATTATTCTCATGGGTACCCATCCATTTAGGGTCGGAAAAGTCGGGTCGGGATGGGTACCCGTTTGACCCGAATAAATTGAACAGCCCTAGTACGAGCTTGGTCCGTGGGGGTCCGGGTGATGGCGACTTCTCCTCCCTAGCGCGCGGGGATAGGGCTTATAGCGGGGGCCCTACTGGTCGTGATACGGACGTAGAAAGTTGAGGAGGGGGCCCTGACAACAGGTGCAATGGACGGGGAATGGAAATGGGCATGGGAGGTGGAGGTGGAGATGTCCTGCGTGAGGGAGTGGGTTCGTCGAATTTGGGGGCAAGTGCGATTATGTGTGATGCAATTATGGGGAGAGGGGGTGATTGAACCATGGGGCCGCACACACCACACATGAAGAAAGGTGAGCCCATGGGTGGTGGTGGTGGAGATGCGGAGATGGGTGAGATCAATTGAAAATAGGGATTTTTATTTTTGTCAATTATCTCTACGAATTTTGAAACATCTTAATTTCTCTCTCGACCCTGTAAACTTACTAACCCTTACCTCATAGACCCTGTGGTTAACCCACATCCATTTGGACATTAAAATTGATCGGATTCCATTACATTTTTTCTTTTATATTAGAGATTTTTGCACTCATAACCCCCTCCGCCCATCTGCCCCGCAGCCTCAGCTGGTCAAAGCCCCCTGCCTCCCTTGCTCCCCCCGTCGCCTCCCCTGCTCGGTCCCCGCCCCGCCCGCACCTCCAGAAGCCCCCTGCCTCCCATGCTCGGCCTCCGCCCCGCCCGCGCCGCCAGAAGCCCCCCGCCTTCCTTGCTCGGCCTCCGCCCCGCCAGACTCCACCCCCCCCCCCCCCCCCGACCCCCGTACCTGCTCGAACCCCCGTACCTGCTCGAAGCCCCCAACTCCCCCACGCCGCTCGAAGGCCCCCCACCCCCATGTCGCTCGAAGCCCCCCTCTCTCCTCGACCTCCCCTCCCATGCTCTCCCCCTGCCCATCGCCTCCCCTGCTCGCCCCCCGCACCTGCTCGAAGCCCCCACCGCACTCCCATGCCGCTTGGCTTGAAGCCCCCCAACCCCCTCCCCCCCACCGCATCGCCCTCGAAGCCCCGACCTCGCCTCCCCCCTCGCTCTGGCCCCGCCCATCGCATCCCTTGCTCCTCCCATCCCCCACACCTGCTCGAAAGCACCCCCTTTCCCCCGCACCTGCTCGAAGCCCCCACCGCTCGAAGGTCCCTCCGAAGGCACGGCCCTCACCCATCGCCTCCCCTGTTCGCCCACCGCACCTACTCAAAGCCCCCACCGTGCCCCCGAAGCCTCGGCCCCGCCCATCGCATCCCCTGCTCCTCCCATCCACGCACCTGCTCGCAGCCCCCAACGCTTGGCTCGAAGCACCCCCCGTCCCTCGTACCTGCTCAAAGCTCCAGATCGTCATCCTCGAGCAGCGCTCCTCCTCAAAGCCTCCCGTCCTTCCCCGAGCTCCGCCGTCGAGGAGTCTCGTTTCTACCTCCCAGTTGCACTTGAGGGAAAGCTGTTAGATGAGGGAGGATATTTTTTCATTTCTTGGTTAATTTTAGCCGTCCGATCGCGCATTGGTTAGATTAACTCGTTTTTAACCCGCAAAAGCTAACTCTAGATGTGTCAATTTAACGGTAGGGTTCATGGGGTAAGACAGAGCAAGTTTACGGGGTCAAGAGAGGAATTAGGATGTTTCAAAGGTCGTAGAGGTAATTGAAAAAGATTATAGGTTCTGCCGGGTAAAAATTCCTTGAAAATAATGTGAATTTAAAGGGTGGAATATTTCATATTTTCCTGATTCGGTCATAGTTAATGAAAAATTAGATGAATGTTAACACAAGGGTATGTCATGTAAGAGTTAAGTATTTTTCTGGATTATGGAAGTAATTATGAATTATTGAAAGATCAGGGTGTAATTACGAAACTAAATGTTATGGATGTAATATTTCTTTTTTTATTTAGCTTGGACAAGTCTCAAATTTGATCCGATAATGCAAAAATTCTAGGCTTTGGATTCAATTCAGGCAAGTGAATCGATTTTCTCGAAAAAAAATTAATTATTTTTTATGCAAGTGAAATGCGAATGTGGGATGAATGCAAAATGTAACGGAATGAGTTGTGTTTAATGGATATAAATATCTATATAAGGGTAAGGAAATATTTGAAAGGTTCAAAACACAAAGTGAAAATTAGGACAAAAATATATTGAGCTCTTAAAATATTATAAAATATCGTCAGATAAATTTTGATTTTTTTGATATAATTATTGGTGGAATAAAATGAAAGTGTGATAAGTAGGTTAAATGCAAAGTATCAAGTCTCCTACATATTTAGAAAACACTTAAATGTTGGTTTTTGGTCAAGCAATTTTTTTTAAATAGAAGCTTTCATATACTAGATCAAATGTATTTTCTTTTTATTTTTTGGCAATTAATATGCATGCATGAAAATCAATAATGTTTGATGGGGTTTTCTGTACTTTTTTAGTCCAATGAAATGCAAAAAAAATTGAAAGTCAGAGAGGAATTGAAATATGATGAAAGGCACCTACTTTAAGGTTTTGGAATATTTTTGCAATATTCAATTTTTTTAAATGGCTAATGCAAACATAATGATTATTAACAACTTAATTTTAATAAATATCACGTTAAAAATAATCCAAATCAAAATTATCTTAAGCAGATATTAATATGATTCGGAAATATTTAAAAATATTATGTGTGGAATTGTCGAAAAATCAAATATACTAATTTTGAGCAAAAGAAGCATCAAATTCCATTTATTGGACACAGTGTGAAGCAACAAAATATCTAGCATTACGAAATTTTCTGTAATTTTTCAATGCAAGTTTGATTTTATATGGTTCAATTACCACAAAAGAGTAAAATATTCTCAATTTCACAATTTAAATTTTCATATCAACCATTGGCCACACAAATATAAACTAACGCTGAATGCATAGAGTAGTAGCTTGCTCCACATAATAAAAATTTTAGAGTAAATTACACAAACTCATGAACTTGACACTCAAATTCAATATGGTACCTAATTTTTGTAACCGACTTCAACATGATATTTTCATTATTTTTTACTTAAAAAAGACCATTAATTCCAAATTTTGGATCATAATAAGATATTATTAGAAACACCCTTCCATTAGGATAAAATAGGGACACAACTGATATTACAAAAATGTAAAATTGTAAATTCTGTAAGAAATAACGGACACAACTGATATTAAAAAGAGAAAGATGTAACTGATTTTGTAGAAATTAAGGTCACAAGTTATAAAAAGTCTATACTAATAAAATCTAAACATTCATGTAAACAAAGACATATAAACAGAGACTCGACATAGTAATCAAATCAAGCTAAAAAAATATCAAAATTATAGTTGACCACACCTACTTTCTGTCAGGAAACATTTCATATAATACTACTGAAGCATCGCTGAGTTTTGAAAACATTCATCGCCTGAATACTTTCTCAACACTTGCCAATTGCATCTTGGTAAACTAACATTCGTTTGATTAATGCATATATCAATGGAATAGTAACAACAAACTTCTAAGTTAAGCCATTAAATCAGTTATTTTTAAATATATAATAATGCTATTATTCATTTTTATATTTGAAATCAGCGAAGAATATTATATACGTTGTTATATCATTAGCGACAATCAATCTATATAATGACACTTGCCCATTGTTATATTTTAAAATTTTGATTGATTGTCACTTAATTTCGGAGTAAAAAATTAGCGATATGTGACAAATACAATATCCGTTGCTCACTTCAAGCATAAAAATTCATTTCGTAAAAATAATAGTCATTATATATATATTTATCAAAGGCTGATTTAGTGACGGATTATAAAATAACATCAATATAGCTCAATTTTGTTGTAGTGCTAATTTTTCAAGCCTGATAAAAATTAATACAACTTTAAAAATATTTTCCTTCACATTTTCTGGGTTTTGATGCGCCCCTAAAATTTGGATTTTTTTAGGAATTCTGGTTCAATTTTTGGCGCTGGGATTCTATACGTGACTGATACTCTTGCAAATTAGACGAATGCGTGTTGATCTATCGTGGGAAAATCCATCGAGTATATTGTTAAACAAGATAAATCAGCCTATCAAGATCGCATGGTGTTGCCAACGAAAAAGTATATACTAACTTCGATGAAACGATAATTCGACTATTGATCTGTTTTATCTACACTATTGTAAACTACACAAATCAAATAATGACGCAAAATCGTAATAGTTCAATTCTATGCCATTTACAACAAAAGGAACCTATGGAGACCTTTTCTTAAAAAAACCATCACTATATAATTTGTACTAAATATATAACTACGATATTATTCATTACTAAATCAATTTTTGTACTTGAAATTACCGATGAATATCATATTCGTTGCTATATCGTTAGCTACCATCAATATAGTAAAGCTTGTCCATTTGTTATTTTTCGTATTTTGAACTAATCTTCACCAAATTTTGAACTAAAAAATTAGTGATGGTTACCTTAATTATTGAAAAATTAACAACAAATGCCCACAAATACATACATCCATAATTAACGATATTACAATGAATATGATATTCGTTGTTGTTTTCATCTAAAAAATAACTTTATAATAAATAATATCATCGTTATATATTTAACACCGGATGACGCATAAGCATATTTAAAAAAACGTCACTGTAAACCTATTTTTTGCAGCGAACTGAATATGAATGTTTAAATTTGGAATATCAATATTATTATGAAATACAAATGCTCTTCCTATAAAGAAAAGAAAAGAAAAGCCCAACCATTATCTTCAACATAAGAAGCTGCCACTTCATGCTTAGTAACTCATATGTCTTTCTCAACTTTCTCACATGAGAACATCCACGTCTACCTTAACTTTTTCCATAACTTTCTCACTATAATTGCCGTAATTAACGGACTAATGACCGCAATTTGCGTGTCATATACAGGGAGTTCACAGTGGGTGAGTGCAGTCAACACCCCCGTTCTAACCCACGCTTAAGAACTTCACACACTAATGCTGCAATGTAAACATGCAAGGGTGGATGCCAACATTTACCGTAAACGTGTCTGGTGACAGCTTGAGCGGATGAATTACCGACATTTAGGTCTGAATCTTTTCTGGAGCAAAATTTATGGCTGCTTTAAAGTGTTGGCACCGAGTCAACTTGCCGTGGTCCTCAGAGAATTACCATGGCTTGCACTACAGATTGTGGGCCTTCCAGTTCCAATATCTGCATAACACCTATTGCACTAACCAATAGACTATCATTTCCCTTTAAAACCACATCAACTATTATCCTATAGATGTGCGCTGGCACTAACCAATAGACTTTCGTTACACACTATAGGGATGAAGACTGTTTCCTAAACTAATCCTGTTCCGTTTTTACCGTGTAATGTATGCCCGTTCTTTGTTACCACGATATCCAATATTATCTAACGAGCACAAAAATATGGCTACTGAATTCCAAATTTTTTTGGAGAATTTTCTATGGCGGGGAAGGAGTTTGATAGCAAGGATACACTAAAAAAGGGAAGGGAAAACACAAGAAACCGAATATGGCAATTTGGCTGCTACTCCCTTAAACCAAAACCTGCACTGAGAGAGAATAGTATTTCTTACGTGGTGCAGGGACGCACACGAGCTCTCTCGCCGATCTGCAGAATGTGCAGCTCAGCAAGGAAAGAAGAAGAGAAACAGGAGATCCATCTTACCAGCAGAGAGGAGGTAGAGAGGAGGTGTTCCTCTTCTCGAATATATGGAGCACAAGTGGGAAGGGCAGCATGGTGAAGGCAGGCACATGCGTCACTAGCAACAGCACAAGGCAACGGTGCCCTAATGTGCTCAGTGAGGCACGTGCCCTGCTTCTCCATGCTGCACGAACCACCTTCTACCTTCTCGTTCTCCCGTGACTCTCTTGGGATTTAGTGAGGGATGTGGGTCTTGGGGAGGGGATTATATAGAGTCGCCCAGAATTTGCTTCGATCTCTTCCCTGTGTTCGTCGTTGAGGGGGGCACCAAGCACTACGTAGACGTGGTTTCCACCTCGTGGGTGTCACTTGGGGCGAACGTGGGAGCGAAAACAGCCCCATGATATGGTCTCCCTTTGCTGGATGTCGTGGGAGATGTGGTCTCTCTTTGCTATATGTCGTGGGAGAGGGATAAAGGATGGACTACCCCTTCTCTCCTTTTTTTAGCTTCAAGCTTAAATCTACGTACCTCGACCGTCTGTCTCCTACTGCGATTTTAACCTTCAGTAGAAAAGAAAGGGCTTGAGAAATCCGATTTTTCACTTTGGGTGAGTTGGGAAGTCGTTGATCTTCTGTTTGAAGACACTGCGGACTGGACTTTGATTTGTTCCCCCTGAAGAAAAAAGAGCTGCCTCCGTGCTTTCTGTTTTTATATTTGATTCCGGACGTGAGACTTTCCGAAAGTTTATAATTTAGGCTTTCAAAAAATCAACGGTTTATTTATTTATTTAGTTAATGGTGAATCTGGGAGCACGAATGTCACGGGTCATTGGAGCGTAGTCTGAGAATTCGTGGATAATGGCAGGTCAAAACTATACACTCGGATCCTCGTGGTAATAAATTTCTTGCAGTAACTTTAATTAGGTGATCGATTACATTCAAGATATGCATGTCTTGTCTACTACTGGATGTTGTCTTGGAACAAAAATAAATGGACAGAAAAGAGATATATGAAACCTATAAAGAGAGAAGGACCTATCTTCTCCCTCACTACACTGTTGCATATCAAGATATACTGAGGCCCTGTTTGGTTGGAGAATAAACACTGGAATAAAGGGTCAATTCTTCTCCGTTCCAGTGGTATGACTATTCTCCATTATTCCATCTTATTTCACTCTTATTTCTATCTTTATCCCACCTTACCTACCTTTATTTCACCTTATTCTCCTTATTCCTATCCTCCAGCCGAACAAAGAATAGACCCTTATTCTCCTTATTCTCCATCCTTATTCCTACTTATTCACGAACCGAACGGGCCCTGAGAGTATAGGAGGCGGATCCTATGCAAGGAAATATTTTTCAAAAAAATATAAAAAATTTGAAGAAAATAAGGTGGGGAATCAAGTTAGCTTCCCCTAAAGGCAACCTCATTTTCCCTATATGTATGTATGGGTTTTATATAGTTATAAGACGTGTTAAATGAGGTTACACCCTGGGTGTGGCCAATTGGCTACTCTCACCTCCATTTTCTCCCTGTTTTTTATTTTTTTGGAAAATGAAAATATTTATATTCATAACTAGTCCCAAATCATTCCAATTTCATCCATCTGAAGGGTTTCAGCAATTCTGAGACCGTTAAAATTTGACAGCCTTGATGAAGGAGATAGAAGTCTCGAATTAAGTCGATTTTTTAATGACACCATGGTGACATATTGTGATCTAAATTCTAATATGTTTCATTTCAGAAAAATAAAAAAAATACAGGGAAAAAAGGGGTGGGAGCATGTAAGTTTTTTACTTTTCTAATTTTATACTTTTATTGTATTTTTAATTTTGCCTTCTTTAAACGGATTTTTACATCCATAACCCTGCGTACTTTCGATATTACATGTATAAAATCCATAATCGTGAATTACACCCACATCCCTGCATAGTGCTCAACTCTTCAGGTAATCATATACCCGTAACCCTCTTTCCGCAAAAGCATATAGGGTTATGGGTGTAAAAATCCTTGAAAGGTAAACGCTATTCATGGTTCTAGGTATAATTTATGATTATGGTGGGTTATGTAGGTAATATTGAAAGTATAAAATATTATGAGTGTAAAAATCTCTTTTTAAATTATTATTTTTTAGAAATATAATTAAGATTGAAAAAAGTTTAATATATAGATATACATGTAAAAGAGATGGTTTTAATTTATTAAAAATGTTGACAAATACAATAATATAGGAATATTTATGAAAATTTTGAAATATTATTATTATTAGGGGATTTAGAAAACAAGGATATTTGAAAATATATTTGGCTTAAGTTCAAATATGGGATTTAATACTATATGTGTGTGTGTGTATTATTTCTACTTAGTATTAAATATTTTACAAAAGTGGGGTTTTCGATCTTATTTTAAATATGTGCATCTTTCTACGATTTTTACAAGTTCTCGGTAGGTTTGTTTTTAGAATAGGTTTTCAATTTTCTTAAGATTTTTGTATTGTTATTCTACACATAATAAGCTACAACTCTTAATGTTTTGTAATTTTTTATCAGTTATTTATTTTTAGTGTATTTTAAGATACTCTTACTTTTTTGGGTTTTTTTATTTCTTGTGTTAAATAGCAAATCGTTATTGGAAACCAAACAAACTAGGCTATACCTAGATATAAGGGCTACCTACCGATATTATGCAATTTCTTTTAGAGAAATTTGACAGACAATTAGATATTGCAAATCCGAACAAAAATGCCAAAATTGGAATCAAATTCAATCTATAGAATTTAGTAGTCTTTATTCAAGATAAAACAAACATTCAGCATGAATATATTTTAATAAATCAACTGCATTAAACAAATGCCCAAAATTCATAGACATTACGTTATAGCACAATATAGTAAACTAAACCAACACAAAAACTTACAACTTAAGAAGATAAGTGGTTTAGAAGTTATTAAGGTCCAATGTCAGGGGTGCAAATGTGAATGTCCCAATTCACATGACGGTAAAGCATATGGGTAGTTTTGCAAATAAAATAACTCGACCGAATAAGTGTGCAATGACTCTAGGCGGTAAAAAGTGAAAAAAGCCAAGTATGTCTAGCTATTTACAAATCAGTCCTTAGGAGGAATGTTGGTTGGTGGCGATGACACTATGGTGCGTTTGGTACGCGGGTTAGGGTGGGTTAAACTGGTAGGGGTAATCTATTTTTGTGTTTTCGTGTTTCGATAGAGGGTTAAACGGGAGGTGGGTTTGTTGTAATATGATTGTATTGAAGTTTGGAAAAAGAAATAGTTATTGTGATGTGATTGTATTGGCCTTGAAAAAGTAGATAGAATTTGAGTAATTTATATTTTCTAGATGATATGATGGTATAATATATTATTTTTTTGGAATAGATAAAAGAAAAATAATTTATTTAATTTATTAAAAAAGAGAGGAAGAGTGGGCCCCACATGAGAGAGAAAAGGGAGGTTTGCGGGGATAAACCACCAAAAGGGGGGGTTAACCCCCGAGCCGAACATGACCTAAGGGTGCGTTTGGTACGCGGGTTAAGATGGGTTAAACTGGTAGGAGGTGATTCGTTTTTTTTTTGTTTTGGTGTTTGGATCGATGGTTAAATTGGGGTAGGTTTGTTGTGATATGATTGTACTGAAGTTTGAAAAAGTGAGTAGTTATTATGATGTGATTGTATTTAAATTTGGAAAAATGAGTAGAAGTTGAGTAGTTTATAATTTTTAGATGATATGATGGTATAATATATAATTTTTTGATAGAATTGATGAAAGAAAAATAATTTATTTAATATTTAAATAAAGAATAGATAGTGGGTCTCACAAGAAAGAGAAAATGATGGTTTTTGGGAGTAAACCCACAAGAGGGGGGTAAACCCCCAACCGAACATGACCTAAGGGTATGTTTGATAATTGGGTTGGGTTGGATTGGGTTGGGGTATCCTCATGTGAATAATAACTATTTTAATTGTTGAGAGGGTTGGAATGATAAATACGATGTCATGTAACATTGACTATGTGTTATATTAATTTTATTAATGATTATAATATTTTTTTAATGTTAAATTTTTTATTTGAACATTGTAAAAAAATATTATAATAAAGAAATTGTATGGTTCCCAGAACTAATTCCAATTCAGAATGCAAGAATAGAGCAAGGAGTATGCCTAACCTGGTAATCAAACATGCCCTAGCTAATCATAGCAGGACATGCACTCTAGCCGAAGGCATGATCCAAGGAAGAAGACGTGGGGGAACGTGGCAATTTGAGGAAATCCAAGGGAAAGAGAATAAAGAAAATTCAAAAAAATAAAAGGAGATTTCAAATGTAAAAAAACACCATAGAGGTTATAAATCTCGTTGAGAATATCAAATTTTATGAAGGGCTCAATTGCAAGACTCTATCTACAAGGAGTTAGTAATTTTTAAGGTATATATAGGTATAAAGTATCTTGTTCTGAGTCTTTTCTATTTTGCTTTGTTTCCTTCCTTTTAACATGTGTATAATATATTTTATTATAATTATACACAAATATAATATATATTTATCAATTTTTATGAATTTTAATGATCTTATGTTAATTGTATAAAAATAGGGACAAGTAAAGATATAATATACATATATACAATCATATACCTTTCTATGGATTTTGATTTCTATGTATTACTTAAATTATAAACCATTTTTATAAAAATAAAAAACTAAAAAGAAATGTGAAGATAATGTACCTGAAAAATAGAGTTTGTATTATTGATGATATAATATATAATAAGGGTCTAAATCCTAATTTTGCACAAATAAGCTTAGGTTCTTTTGAAATTAGTCTTGAAATGTTGGTTATTTTAATGTGTTTTAATTTAAAGGTGAGTAGAAATTCACATGTGATTGCATGTTGAGATATGTGGGTTAATTGCTATCATAAATAGGTTGATATTTTAGTAGATTTTACATAAGTGGGTTTATTTTTTATGCACATTATATACGTGTTTATATACATTAGTGTTAATTTTTTTAGTTTTTCTCCTAATTTCTTTCTTATGTTGGTATTTTTAATAGGTTTTCGCATGAGTGAATTTATTTTTATGCACATATGTGAGTAGTTTCATATCAACCCGAGTTGGTATGAATTTCTTCTATGTATGAAAAAGGTACATACATTGTATAATTGTCTATATACTGTAGTGTTAATTTCTTTTAATTTTATCCCAAATTTCTTTCGTTATTTCTTTAACGACCCCATTAGTTTGCTCGTACCTTTGGGGATTAAGGGTCGTAAATAGCATTTATATCATGTTTATTATTGTTTTGTTGGTCAGTCTATATGTGTGTGACATGCTTCCTTTCTTTCTATTTTTATTTGTTTTCTAGTTTTGAGATACTTCTGTGCGATTTTTTAGTTAATAAGGTGTTCTTATTCATTCAGAAATATTTACAAAATCAAGGTATCAGGTTGAATTTACAGGTGTTTATCGAGGTATTTAAGCCAAGATGCAAGTATTAAGCAGATGAATGTAGGATTCGTCAACCCCTAAAACTTAAATATTAATATTCCCTTAACAAAAACTTATTTAAAGAATAAGTAAATAAAAAATTTGGAATAAATTTGTTTCTTAATCTAATTCATGATAATGATAAAGGAGAAAGCTCGATCGTGCCTTTGGAATGATTGTTAAAACTTAAGTACATTTAAGGGTTTTAGACTCAAAAGTCCTCAAGTTCCATAATTTTCTATTCAATTTCAACTCAATAGCCAACTCGAATCCATCTCTTCTTGTCATTGAGCCTTGAAGTCATCATCTACATGTGTATTATGCCAGCTCTTTCCTATATGAGACAATGAATAAATCAAAGGTTTAAATCAATTGTGCCCTTGAGATATTGCAATATCATTTATGCCTCTCTTTTTTTGGAATATCAGTTGTGCCCCCGACTTATTGCTGTTCTATCACTTGTGCCACATGTTACTTTAGTCGTCAATAAGTTGAACTTAACCATGATTTTTTCAAACCATGGTGAGGTTAGGAGGGGCATAACTATCAAATACTCTCCCACTCAAAGATCGGAGGTTAAGAGAGGCAGATCGGGGGTTTAGAGCATGATTATCTGCCTCTGGTTGCTGGCCCATTCACCACTCTTTGTTTTTGCTTACGGCTGAGAATTCAATCTCGAGCCGTTGATCTAATTATAGGTCTGGATCTAATCATAGTACAAAGCCTTCAAGGATGATATACACAGTGAGATACAAAGCACATCGAGCACTTGGAAAGTGAATCACATCCCTTAGAAATGATCTTCACCGCCTGAAGTGTAACACCCCGTAATTTTCGGATTTTCTGAAGTTTTAAAACCTATTCAATATTATACTCAAAAGAAGCGTCTCGTCGCAAGCTTTCCAACGAGCCCAAAAACGCGAAATTCCAAGTCCGGATGTGGGAGATATGCATGTTTTGGTGAAGAGCGGTCATGATTTTTGAGGGGATTAATGGTTACGGGATTAGATAAGTTAAGTACGAATTAAGGCTATTTTAGGGTTTCTAAAACAAAGATTTTAATCCCCAACTATATAAAGACCCACACCCTTCATCTCCCCTCATTCCTACTCCTTTTCCAAACCTTAATCCATCCTTTCTTCCTCCCCAAGTCTTTCTCTTATCTTTTTTTTTCTTTCCATCTCCTTCTTCAGATAATCAAGGAGAGAACGGTGTCACCACCGTTATCAAAAACTCTCGAAGTCTCGTAGACTCGCGACAAGAAGAAGACGAGGAGGGCCATCGCAAGGGAAAAGCAACCCTCTCATCGGATTCGTGATCGGCTATCGAGCCCGTGGATCAAAGGCGTGCACGAGCATAGGTAACGGATCTTCATCTCTCTTCCCTTGATTTTGGTGATTGTCTTTGCGGATCGAATACTTATTTTCGATCCTAACCCTGGGAACTCCTCTTGCTGTTGGTCCTCCTCGAATCAAGTAGTATTCACCGTAGTTGCTTACATCATTAATACACAAATTTTGGGATTGAGGATTACATAAATTTGTTTCTTTATAGATTTGTGTCCAGATTGGGTATTTCAAACCTAAAGAAATCGGTGGTGTTTGATTACGTTACTGTTCAAAAGAATCTGATGGCGTTTTATTGCATTACTGTTCAAAAGAAATTGGTGGTGTTTGATTACGTTACAGAAATCACAAGAAAAAAATATATGAAAAAGAAACTGTTCAATACACGACCAAGCAATTAAGTTCACAATATATGAAAAAGAAACTGTTCAATGCACGAACTACAGAAATCAAAAGGATGAAGATACAGTTATTCATGTGATCTTCGAATTTTCTTTGCATTAATTTGAGCGTCGAGTCCCATGGACTACGCTTGTAATATACAGAATGTATATATATTTCTCTTGAGATTTAGGGCGTGTAATCAATTTAGAATTACTACTCATCTAATGGCAATGCTGACCCTTCTGCTATATGAAGGATATAATATTATATCTTCATATTCGGGTGTTGCACATATGCGTGCTTCACGATACCTGCATGTTAGATGCATAATGGCGACGATTTTAAATGCCTGCACCCGTAATAATGAAAACACCCCATAGCATACCCGATTTAGGAGGTATTATTAACTAAAGTAGGTCAAGTTATACGTGATTATAACCGTTCTTAAATTAGTAAATAGTACGTTGGTTGTAGAAGTGATCAAAAGGTGTGGATTACGATTATTGTGTTTCAATAAGGACGGGTTAGATGAACTAAATTAAATAGCAGTAAATGCTTCTATACTTTTCAAGTATTACGACTACTCCCTCAAATATGTTATAATTGATAATTATTTTATTAGCAGTTGTGTGTTTTCGTTATTAAGCCAAAGATAAAAGAGGACATGCACAAGTAATTCTGAATGTGGCAAGAGGATATCGGTAATTATAGTCTTTTTATTTTTAATTGTTGGGAACTCGGTAACATCTCCCTATATCACATTGGTTAGAGGTCGCATGAAAAGTGTACAATGTTTCGCAGTTGTGAAAGGATAAACATAGAATATAAGTCAGATTGTTTAAGTATCCTTTATCATAGTCGAATTCTTGGGAGGAATCAAAAGTGTTGAACATTGTGTAAGATGCATACATGCATATTACGAGATAAATTATGATGTATTGATGGGTTATGACCTGAAGGTTTTATATAGTATTGGGTGGTCATCATATCAAAGGAGTGCATTACATTACCCCAAGAAAGATTAACTCGGGAGAAAGAAATGGTAAATACTACAAGGTGGGTGCACACCCTTGTAGTCCGGTTGAGCCAACAGTGAGTCATCCCCACTCGAGGGGCATCACAGAGTGGGGTGGTGGTAGGTACTCTGGTGGAATTGAGGTGGATGCACGTGTGCATCGCACTTACGGATCCGTTTTGTTGCACTTTTTAGGGAGCAAGCGAGACTCCTCCGGCAGACTCGATTGATAGGGTTGAGACTCATTGGATATATATACCCGTCTCGAGTGTCAGAGTACTATCAACTAGACTAGCTGAAGGATCACGTTTGCGCACAGGTTTTGGGTTGCACTTTAAATGAAGTGTTGCAGACTTCATTTCTAGTGTAATCTTTCTCCTTTGACGGGCGAATCCGAGATAAGTAAATGAAATTATGGATTAAGATATGTCAAGGAATTAATTTTTGGTTACGTAAAAGTTAAAGGCCTAAATTATATCTGATTGTATATTACTAGATGCTTTTATATTATTCTCCATTAAACTTGTTCAGTTACTGCATTTGCATTACCTACCTATATTCTTTTGATTTAATTTATTTTATCCTTACTGAGTCAGTTGACTCATGAGTTACATTCTTTGGAAATCCAACAGGAAGTGTCGAACAGGAGACGGAGGCTCGCATTTCCGGTGGTGCATCTGTAGGACATTGTTGAGGTTGAGGCTTAGTTCTATAGTTGCTTTATCTCCCTTTGTTTCGTCTAATTATGATGTAATAAAGAGACATCTGATATTTTATGTTCATTCTTATGTGGACGTTGGTGATCAATGGAAACTTAGATTTTTCTTCCCTATTTTTTTGTTGTATAAATGGTATATTATGCAGGTTGTTTATGATTGTTGTTGGGTAATATTGAGAATGGGTGTTGAGATGCGCTACCGTCGAAGCGGGGTGTTACATTAAGTATCAGAGCCCAATTACCCCATCAGTCATAGACAACTGTATGGTAGGAGAAATACCATTGTACATTAGACAAGTAGTCTTCTGACTACAATAAAAAAAATGAGCAAGGTTGACTAATGACCTCTACTCTTAGATCTAATCACAATTCCCTTTTTATTTCTACTCATGCAGATCATGCCGCCTCGTAGGGATCAGACTACGCAGCAATTGGCTGCGATGATGGCAATGTTGTAGGATGTGCAGCAGAGACAGCTTATGCTCGAGGAGCGATTGTCAAGATCTACATCCGAAGGTGGGTCTGGAATGGGTGGGGGAGATGGCAATCCACCACCACCACCTCCTCCTCCTCCTCCTCCGTCGCCACCACCACCGCGACAAGAGGACATATTTTCAAAATATCGCTAGGAGAAAGTTCCAGAGTTTCTGGGCAATACAAGCCCAGATGTGTCAGAGAGATGGCTGAAGCGTGTGGAAAAGGTATTCCGCACCATACATGTACCAGATGAGGAGAAGGTTACCCTTGCCACTTACTCCTTAGCGGGCTATGCTGAGGAATGGTGGAGTTCTATGGAGCCGCAGATTACAACGCCAGTTACTTGGGAGAAATTTACTGAGGCGTTCCGGGAGCATTTCTATCTGGAATACTGGCTAGAGCAGCGCCGCGTGGAGTTCACACTACTCGAGCAAGGGAACAAGAATGTGACTGCTTATCTAAACAGGTTCACGGAGTTGCTGAAGTATGCTGCTAGCACTGTGCCGACTGAGGCTGACAAAGCATTCAAGTTCTTTCGAGGTCTCCGTAAGAAAATTTGCGAGAGACTAGTACCCCTTAGATTGGTTACTATGAAAGAAGTGGTTGATGCTGCATCACGAGTGGAGGAGGACTTGCGTGAAGGAAGGTCAGTACAAACCAGGCAAGGAGGATAGAGCTATTATGGGAAGACTGCTCGTAATGATCGTTCGACAGCACGAAGAGGACAACGTATCCACCCCTACCGGCATAGCATGTCTACAAGGTCCGCACATGGAGGAGCTCCTACCTTGGGACAAGCACTTTCCGAGCCATCACGACCAACACATCCAATGGTGAACAGCATAACCGATGCACGTGTTTGCTACCGATGCAACCAAGAGGGGCACATCAGGTCCAACCGTCCGTTGGGAGCTTCACAGATGCGAGGTACTGTACGAGGGGGACGTCCGCAGCACCAGGGACGTGGTTCTACCTCTCGTGGTGGCAGAGGACATCCCAAACAGACTCGAGGCACGCCAGGTTCCAGTGGGCCACGAAGAGAAGGACAACTCCATGCCATCACCGATGGGCAAGCACATGCTTCAGGATCAGTAGTATGAGGTATGATTTCAGTAGGCGACTTTACAGCTCATGCTATTTTTGATTCGGGCGCATCTCATTCCTTCGTGTCATGGAGTTTTGCGGATACCTTAGGCTGAGAGCCTACCATAGTTTCAGACCCTTATCTTATTAAGGGACCTGGAGGTCAGGTGTTTGTTGTCCATCGGGTGTTTCCCGATTGCCCGGTCTATATTGGAGGTTATATGCTCGAGGCCTACTTGCTGCTTATCCAGATGGAGGATTTTGATGTTATTCTTGGCATGGATTGGTTAGAGAATCACCATGCATGTCTAGACTGCTTCTAGAAACAGATTATCTTCAGGATACCTGAGCTACAAGAATTTGTATTTGATGGAAGCACCTCGTCGAGAGGGATAACCTGCATATCAGCATTGCAAGCTCATCGTCTGTTATCTCAAGGATGCGAAGGATTTATTGCTCACGTCATTGGGAATCAAACTCCCATGGAAGGAATAGAGGCGATTGAAATAGTAAAGAACTTTCCAGATGTATTTCCTGTAGATCTTCCTGGGCTTCCTCCACCTCGTGAGGTGGAGTTTGAGATTTCTATCATTCCAGGAACGCAACCAGTATCCATGACACCATACAGGATGGCACCAGCTGAGCTAAAGGAACTCAAGGTGCAGTTACAAGAACTGCTGGAGAAGGGTTTCATACGCTCTAGTACATCTCCATGGGGAGCGCATGTCCTTTTTGTTAAGAAGAAGGATGGATCTATGCGCATGTGTATAGATTATCGGCAGTTGAATAAAGTAACAATCAAGAATCGTTACCCTTTGTCGCGCATTGACGATCTCTTTGATCAGCTACAAGGGTCATCCATCTTCTCTAAGATTGATCTACGGTCTGGTTATCACCAGTTACTATTCGGGATGCGGATATACCTAAGTCTGCATTCAGAACCAGATATGGTCACTACGAGTTCTTGGTGATGCCCTTTGGCTTGACAAATGCCCCAGCAGCATTCATGGACATGATGAATCGGGTTTTTCAGCCTTTCCTCGACAGTTTTGTTGTTGTTTTCATTGATGATGTCCTTATATACTCTCGAGATGAGAAGGAACATCGCACTCACTTACAAACAGTGCTGGAGACCCTACGGAGGCACAGGCTATATGCAAAGTTTAGTAAGTGTGAGTTTTGGCTTCAAGAAGTATCATTCTTAGGCCATGTTATCTCAGGTGCAGGAGTGTCTGTGGATCCTGCAAAAATCGAAGCAGTCCTTAGTTGGGAACGACCGAAGAACATGTCCGAGATCCGAAGCTTTCTTGGTTTAGCCGGTTATTACAAACGATTTGTGAAGGGATTTTCTCAGATTGCCCTTCCCCTCACCCAGCTGAACAAGAAGGAGATGCCATATGCTTGGTCAGAAGAGTGTGAGAATAGCTTCCAGACACTGAAGGAAAGGCTCACTACAGCTCCCATCTTGACAATTCCATCGGGTCCAGATGGAGTCACAGTTTACACTAATGCATCAAAGGAGGGTCTGGGTGCGGTTTTGATGCAACATGGTAAGGTTGTTGCATATGGATCTAGACAGTTGAAGCCACATGAGAAAAAATACCCAACTCATGATATGGAACTGGCAGCAGTTATCTTTGCTCTTAAAATGTAGAGACATTATCTTTATGGTGTTGCTTTCGAAATCTTCACAGATCACAAGAGTCTCAACCATCTCTTTGATCAAAAGGAGCTCAATATGAGGCAAAGGAGATGGCTGGAGCTGTTAAAGGATTATGAGTGCACCATCTCTTACCATCCTGGTAAGGCGAATGTGGTTGCTGATGCCTTTAGTCGTAGACCTCATTCAAGTGAATCTCGTCCTCAGCTTAAAGCATGGGATCTTCTTGCAGCTTTCAATGATTGGCATCCATTTCAGAGTAGTCGAGAGACTGTCATAGTTCCAACCCCTTCTCGTCCAGAGTTAGTTGAGAGAATCATCCAAGGGAAACATGAAGACCTGAGTATGCAGAGACTCAAGGAGAAGGCTATCGCAGGAACCTTAGTTGACTTTTCTTATCAAGATGGTGTGCTACAAAATGGGAATCGATTGTGTGTGCCAGCAGATGTACAATTGAGGGAAGAGATCATGCGTGAGGCACATAGTTCACGTTTGTCGATACATCCTGGTGGCACGAAGATGTATAAGGATTTGAAAAAGAATTTTTGGTGGAAGCAAATGAGAAGGGATGTGGCCAAATTTGTGGTAAAATGCCTGATGTGTCAGCAAATTAAGGCTGAGCATAAGAGGCCACCTGGACTTTTGCAATCCCTTCCTATTACTGAGTGGAAGTGGGAGGGTATATCTATGGATTTTGTGACGGTTCTTCCTAAGACCACTAGTAGTCATGATGTCATCTGGGTCGTAGTTGATAGGCTTACTAAGTCCGCACATTTCATACCTGTGAGTATGGCATGCACTCCCTTACAGCTTGCAGTGATCTTTATTAAGGAGATTGTCAGACTTCATGGGCTGCCGAAGCAGATTGTATCTGATCGTGATCCAAGGTTCACCTCTCACTACTGGAGGAAATTCATGAGTTCTTTAGAAGTACAACTATCCTCAGTTCTGCTTACCATCCACAGACCGACGGACAATCCGAGAGGACGATTCAGACACTGGAAGATCTTCTTCGAGCATGTGTGCTGGAGTGGAAATGGTCGTGGAAGGACCATTTGCCGTTAGCAGAGTTTACGTATAATAACAGTTACCATGCCAACATAGGCATGGCTCCTTTTGAAGCATTGTATGGAAGACGATGTTCTACACCTCTGAGTTGGCAGGAGATTGGACATAACCTTCTACATAAGGTAGAGTACTTGGAGGAGACTGCTAAGGCAATCAGGATAGCTCGAAAGAAATTGCTTACTGCACAGAGTAGGCAAAAGAGCTATAGCGATAGACGACGCACTGATCTTAGCTTTGAAGTTGGAGATTTGGTCTTCTTGAGAGTTTCTCCCACAAAGGGAGTTCAGCGATTTGGAGTGAAGGGAAAGTTAGCACCCCAGTTTGTCGGACCGTTCGAGATTCTCGACAAGATTGGTAAAGTTGCATACAGGATTGCTTTTCCTCCTCACCTTGCTGGTGTGCATGATGTTTTTCATATCTCCAACTTGAGAAAATATGTGCATGATCCATCGCATGTGATTAGTTATGATGACCTTCATGTGGATACTGACCTGAGTTATCCTGAGGAACCAGTTCGGATCATCGATCGTTCAGTGAAGAAGTTAAGGCATAAGGAGATACCTTTGGTGAAGATCCTTTGGCAATGACACAACTCCGAGGAGACCACCTGGGAACCTGAGGCGGATATGCGACGGGACTACCCATACCTTTTTGAAGGTAATATATAAGCTACTTTCATCCTTTTTAAGGTTGTTATCTTTTACTCGATAGGATCCAACCTTTTAAGGTTGTTATGATTACACCTTTTGCATCCTAAGTCTCGGGGACGAGACTGTTTTTAAGGTTGTTATGATGTAACACCCCGTAATTTTCGGATTTTCTGAAGTTTTAAAACCTATTCAATATTATAGTCAAAAGAAGTGTCTCGTCGCAAGCTTTCCAACGAGCCCAAAAACGCGAAATTCCGAGTCCGGATGTGGGAGATATGCCTGTTTTGGTGAAGAGGGGTCATGGTTTTTGAGGGGATTAATGGTTACGGGATTAGATAAGTTAAGTACGAATTAAGGCTATTTTAGGGTTTCTAAAACTAAGATTTTAATTCCCAACTATATAAAGACCCACACCCTTCATCTCCCCTCATTCCTACTCCTTTTCCAAACCCTAATCCATCCTTTCTTCCTCCCCAGGTCTTTCTCTTATCTTTTTTTTTCTTTCCATCTCCTTCTTCAGATAATCAAGGAGAGAACGGTGTCACCACCGTTATCAAAAACTCTCGAAGTCTCGTAGACTCGCGACAAGAAGAAGATGAGGAGGGCCATCGCAAGGGAAAAGCAACCCTCTCATCGGATTCGTGATCGGCTATCGAGCCCGTGGATCAAAGGCGTGCACGGGCATAGGTAACGGATCTTCATCTCTCTTCCCTTGATTTTGGTGATTGTCTTTGTGGATCGAATACTTATTTTTGATCCTAACCCTGGGAACTCCTCTTGCTGTTGGTCCTCCTCGAATCAAGTAGTATTCACCGTAGTTGCTTACATCATTAATACACAAATTTTGGGATTGAGGATTACATAAATTTGTTTCTTTATAGATTTGTGTCGAGATTGGGTATTTCAAACCTAAAGAAATCGGTGGTGTTTGATTACGTTACTGTTCAAAAGAATCTGGTGGCGTTTGATTGCATTACTGTTCAAAAGAAATTGGTGGTGTTTGATTACGTTACAGAAATCAGAAGAAAAAAATATATGAAAAAGAAACTGTTCAATACACGACCAAGCAATTAAGTTCACAATATATGAAAAAAGAAACTGTTAAATACACGAACTACAAAAATCAAAAGGATGAAGATACAGTTATTCATGTGATCTTCGAATTTTCTTTGCATTAATTTGAGCGTCGAGTCCCATGGACTACGCTTGTAATATACAGAATGTATATATCTTTCTCTTGAGATTTAGGGCGTGTAATCAATTTAGAATTACTACTCATCTAATGTCAATGCTGACCCTTCTGCTATATGAAGTATAGAATATTATATCTTCAGATTCGGGTGTTGCATATATGCATGCTTCACGATACCTGCAGGTTAGATGTGGACATAATGGCGACGATTTTAAATGCCTGCACCCGTAATAATGAAAACACCCCACAGCATACCCGATTTAGGAGGTATTATATATTAACTAAAGTAGGTCAAGTTATACGTGATTATAACCGTTCTTAAATTAGTAAATAGTACGTTGGTTGTAGAAGTGGTCAAAAGGTGTGGATTACGATTATTGTGTTTCAATAAGGACGGGTTAGATGAACTAAATTAACTAGCAGTAAATGCTTCTATACTTTTCAAGTATTACGACTACTCCCTCAAATGTTATAATTGTTTTATGAGCAGTTGTGTATTTTTGTTATTAAGCGAAAGATAAAAGAGGACATGCACAAGTAATTCTGATTGTGGCAAGAGGATATCGGTAATTATAGTCTTTTTATTTTTAATTGTTGGGAACTCGGTAACATCTCCCTATATCACATGGGTTAGAGGTCGCATGAAAAGTGTACAATGTTTCGCAGTTGTGAAAGGATAAACAGAGAACATGAGTCAGATTGTTTAAGTATCCTTTATCATAGTCGAATTCTTGGGAGGAATCAAAAGTGTTGAACATTGTGTAAGATGCATACATGCATATTACGAGGTAAATTATGATGTATTGATGGGTTATGACCTGAAGGTTTTATATAGTATTGGGTGGTCATCATATCAAAGGAGTGCATTACATTACCCCAAGTAAGATTAACTCGGGAGAAAGAAATGGTAAATACTACAAGGTGGGTGCACACCCTTGTAGTCCGGTTGAGACAACAGTGAGTCACCCCCACTCGAGGGGCATCACAGAGTGGGGTGGTGGTAGGTACTCTGGTGGAATTGAGGTGGATGCACGTGTGCATCGCACTTACGGATCCGTTTTGTTGCACTTTTTAGGGAGCGAGCGAGACTCCTCCGGCAGACTCGATTGACAGGGTTGAGACTCATTGGATATATATACCCATCTCGAGTGTCAGAATACTATCAACTAGACTAGCTGAAGGATCACGTTTGCGCACAGGTTTTGGGTTGCACTTTAAATGAAGTGTTGCAGACTTCATTTCTAGTGTAATCTTTCTCCTTTGACGGGCGAATCCGGGATAAGTAAATGAAATTAAGGATTAAGATATGTCAAGGAATTAATTTTTGGTTACGTAAAAGTTAAAGGCCTAAATTTTATCTGATTGTATATTACTAGATGCTTTTATATTGTTCTCCATTAAACTTGTTCAGTTACTGCATTTGCATTACCTACCTATATTCTTTTGATTTAATTTATTTTATCCTTACTGAGTCAGTTGACTCATGAGTTACATTCTTTGGAAATCCAACATGAAGTGTCGAACAGGAGACGGAGGCTCGCATTTTCGGTGGTGCATCTGTAGGACATTGTTGAGGTTGAGGCTTAGTTCTATAGTTGCTTTATCTCCCTTTGTTTCGTCTAATTATGATGTATTAAAGAGATATTTGATATTTTATGTTTATTCTTATGTGGACGTTGGTGATCAATGGAAACTTAGATTTTTCTTCCCTATTTTTTTTGTTGTATAAATGGTATATCATGCAGGTTGTTTATGATTGTTGTTGGGTAATATTGAGAATGGGTGTTGAGATGCGCTACCGTCGAAGCGGGGCGTTACATGAAGCATCCGCACCTTAGACCTGATCATCGCCACTTACACCTGAAGCCTTCATCGAGCACCTGCATCAGGATTATCGAGCCATTAGCAAAACAACTCCCGGATTTGGAACCTGCAACATCACAAGCAACACCTCGAAGGGGACATGATCCATGCGTAGGGATTGGAGGGGGATGACCTTCAAGCTGGGGAGGCATTCCGATCTGATCTTGGACTCGACAACATCGATGGGGATGGGAGGCTTGGAGATGGGACGGTCGATGAAGAAGATGTCGTAGGAGGCACAGATCTTGCGACGTGACTTGAAGAGGACATAGTATGTACGCAAGGACTGGACTGGGGATGGCCCTCGAGATGGGGAGGCAGTCCGATCTGATCTTGGACTCGATGACAACGGCGGGGATGGGGGGCGATCGGTGAAGAAGAGGTCATAGGAGGCATCGAGCTTGCGGCGGGACTCGAAGGGGGCGTAGTCCGTGCGCATGGATGGGAGGGGGATGATCTTCGAGACTGGGAGGTTGTCCGATCTCTAATCTTGGACTCAACGACGTCGAGGGGGATGGGGGGCTTGGAGGTGGGGTGATCGTCGATGAGGAGGTAGATGGAGGAGCGGGTGGGGGTGGGGGGCATTGATGTGGGGCTCGGCGGGGATCTTGTGGTGGAGGAGGAGGAGGGGTAGGCTAGGGGTGGATGAGGGGGAGGAGGCTGGGACAGAGGATGGGGAAGAGGAGGAGCCGGGGGCGGAGGTGGCTGGGGAGGAGGCTGGAGAAGAGGGGGTGGGTGGGGACCTTTCTGACCTATTTTCAGATTTAATTCCCTTTCTGTCTCCAAAGTTAACATCTGTTTGCATTGGAGATAGACGCCAACTAACCCGATGGGCACACATGATAGAACAACAATAAGTCAGGGCACAACTGATATTCCAAAAAAAAGAGGAGCACAACTGATATTGCAATATCTCACAGGGGCAAAACTGATAAAAAAACCCATAAATCAACCAATCCAACTTGCCACCATTGGAATCCCATATATTCCCCGTGAAGTGTGTATTCCTTTCTTAGTTAAAGTCCGTTAGTAGGAAAATCGGAATCAATAGTGTAGTCGGGTTTCCTTTTGTAGGTAAGGGGTAATGGTGGTCAAAGAGTTTACTTGTATTATTTCTTTAACTACTTCATTTACAAGTCTAGATTCTTTTGACATGGACTATTTGAGGGTTTAAAACGGATACGGATATATCCGAATGTCCGCTTACCGTATTCGAAAAATTATCAGATACGGATATCTGTATCCGAATATTAATCGAATATGAATCGGATATAGATATAGGTTGTAAAAATTTTCCGAATACGGATACGGATATGGTAATAGCTTGAATATCCGGATTCGGATCCGGATATCCGAATACAAAATTTAATATTATTTTATATATTAGTTAATATAAAATAATCTACAACCTTATGTTATTATATTAGTATTATACATTATATAATACAATATATTAACAATATTAATAAATTTCTATTTCTTTGGGTATGAGCGCTTACAAAATTTATGGAATCATATCCCCTTTTTGCTTCCGGTCAAGAATACATGTCACATCGACACTCCCTTTTGTCATGGCGCAACTTACTTATATTTCATTGCTATTTTTAAAATAATTATGAACTTTGATAAAAAAAAAATCAATTCAAATTAGTATGTGGTTTTTATTCAATCCGTATTCGGATTTCATGTTTATTGGATCCATATTGGGATTTCACTCTTTATTCGATCTGTATTCAGATCCGTTCTTTATTCGATCCGTATTCGGATCCGCTCTTTATTCAATCCGTATTTGGATTCGATAAATATACGATTCGGATTCGTATCCGTATTTTTACGGATATGGTTTCCATAATGCATATCCGAATCATATCTGTATCTATATTCGTATTCGATATAGATGAAGCGAATATGGATATGGAAATAGGCATATCCGATCCGTATCCGATCTGTTTTCATCCCTAGGGTTTACCCTCTATTTGGTGGAGGTAAGAAAAAACTATACAATAAAAGTTATAGACTCTTTTCATGACACCTTGACTTACACGGTTGCATGTTAGTATGATTATCCTCATACTAAGCATTATTTCAACTCAGTATTTAGACGTCCATGCCACTTGACGATATTAGGGATGTACAGTACATGTGCCATGCCTTAGTCATCTACCATGTATATGACAAAGTAAACGTATGCATAACACCTCATTTATGTTCTAAGTGCGAAGTGCATGATGGAACTCAAAGTATAAAGTCATGTGACCTAAAAAATCCAATTTTAATTTCTAATCAAGTTCGTGTGAATATTAAGTGGATTACGACCATGACCAAGCTTACTTTATAGGAAGCTTTCCAAGTTTTGGTTCAGAATCAAACTTATCCAGAAAATGCATGATGTGTAAGATGATTTTGTGAAGTGATTTTAATGGGGTTTTATAAAATTGGTAGTTTTTTTGTGTGTTTTGCACATTTTTAATTTTTTAATATAGGCAATTTTTATTGAGTTATATATAAGTTTTTTTACAACCTTTCTATACACATAATGTCTTTTATATCCAATTACACTACAAGAACACTACATTTCCTAACAGTTGAAAACCGTCGTATATACCCTAAAACTGTTAGGATTCTCTGTCATAATTACGGGTACTACAGATTGTTTTGTTTATTTCCAAATTTATTTTAAGTATGACACACATATTTTGTAGCGACACACTTGTATACTTGTTTACAAGATTGTAGTACAATTCAGCAAATATAGCAGTTACGAAGTATAAAGTACGAACTACAAATTGACAAATTGCAAAGCTCAAAGTTTATTTATTGAATAAAAGTTGTAATGTTGCATATTGTATTTGGCAAAGTACAATAGGTCAAAGAACTCTATATTAGAGTAACCTCAAGCTATACTATTATAACTTTCCAAATCACAACATGTCAAAGAACTCTGAACTGATCGACCATCATTCTTCACATATCGACCATATGTCTTCACTAATCGACCAAACATGATCAACCATCAATTTTACCTACCCAGACTTATAGGCCACTTTGTTTACATGGTCGATCATATTTTGAATCTTGGCAAATTGATCGATCAACTTGAGATTATCAATCACCCCAATTTGCATGATCGGTCATTGTATTAAATCTTGTTAATTTCTTTCTTATTTTATTTTCAACAGCCAAATTCTCTTTGACCCCTATATAAAGGCCCTCATACCCAATGTTGAAGACACACAATTCACTCTAACTCGTTAGAAGTGAAGAGAAATATTCTTAGAGTAGTTTTCTCTTACTTTTTCTCTCTCCCCAATTTTTGATATTTCTAAGAGAATAGTTCTGAAGATAGTTTTTTTGAGAAAAGTGTTTAGCAAGTACTGTTTGATTGTCTCCAAATCTTCTAGTTCTTCTGACATAATTATCAACACTTTTGGCAGTTTACAACTCAAGTAATATTATACTTTTGATATATTGTTATTCACTTGTACTGATTGTGATAGAATTTCTTGTGCATATATTCCAATATTATATGCAGTTATCCCAGTTGCTGATTATTGAGATAGTAATGTGCTTATATATTGAGAATTATTTATGGTATTACTCTGAAAATATTGTGAAAATATTATTTCCATATTCTTTCAATAACTCTATCTAAAAGAATGTTTGGCGTTGGGTTTGAAAACTTGGGTCCTCGAAGTAAGCCCTATCAAAGGAAGTTAGAGGACATTTAGAGCTAGTCCACCATCATCTGTTGTAGTGTCAGATATGTGGTGTTAACTTTGGTGTTTGATATGAAGTTGTAAAGCACACAACTTTGTTAATGGTTGAGGTATGCGCTACCTCGGGCAATACTATGGTAGTTGGTTGGCTCGGCTAATCGAAAATCCAAAGTCATGAAAACCTCGGCCATGGTTTTCACTTTCTTAGGTTTCCAGGGTAATATCCTATGCAGTGTGATTGATTGATTATTTGATTGATTGTGTTGGGCTAAGTGTATTTCGAAAAGGTTTTATCCTGTCATCGATAATAATATCTCAAAAGTCTTAGAAGCCCCCCCCGTGTCTCCTTCTGATACCCAGTATGGAAAATTCTCTCACAAGTTTTGTGGTCAGATTCACTCTCTCTCTAGTGGTATCTTGATCCCAAGGAAGTCATAAGTGGTATCGAAGTGGATTGAATGTCGTAATTGTTGCTTGTTGAGGCTTCCATCCAAAAAATATCAAATGAAGTACATGACATGTAGAGGATTGATCCACAGAGACTCGGACATGTTACATGTTTTTTTATTGTATTTACAAAGGCCTTTTTAACTTTGTTAATTCAAAGCAAATCTTATTTTTATTTTTATTGTTCCAGGTATTTCAAAGTGATGTAAGACCTTTGCCATTGGGTTCTATATATTTTTAGGATCGCACAATAATTTTCTCAGAATTTTCATATTTTTACCATTTTTTGGAATACCGGGAGGATTTGTATGATTTTCTAAGAAACTAAGGAATTGAATGCAAATAAACTACAATCTAAAGGCATAATTGCAATAACTTAAAATTATCTGGACTGATGTATAAATTTTATATTAAAAAAAATATCACCACAAAGTAACAAAATTTACGAAAACATTGTACATTACTAAAATACAAATATGTAAAAGCTAGAAAAAGGAGGCAATTTTCGTAGTAAATAAAATAACTGAAATTCGGTAAATTGCAGAATATAAATCGATAGTTAATTAATTGCATAAAGGTCGAAAATTTATAAAAAAAAACTACAAAAATGAGAGACGCAAAGAGGTCCTCACGACTCCTTTCTTCCGAGTGCTGAGGAAAGGGCAGCTTGATGGTAGGCGTCCCTCGCGGTGGAGGCGGGGCTCATGGCAGAGGAGACAGGCAAGAAGTAGGAGTGTGCCTGGGGCGGGTACCCGATCCATTCTATCGTGACCCGCCCCATGCCATCGTTACCGGGTCACGGATCGATCCAACTCCTTCCAACGGGTACCCGGTTCAAACGGATACCCGGAAATTTTCAATGAACCATGGATATCCGCGGGTACCCGGCAAATATTGTGAACATATCGATTTGGACAAAATCCGGTAACTAAATCAGCATCTTGTAGCAGTTCTGAACATATTTTACAGCAGAATTTTGAATTTCGATCAATTATTCACATATTAATCACAACGCATATGTTTAATGATAATGTTGTATTTCATATTTCAATATAATATGTACATTTAACGACGTGCACATTACAATTTATCAATAAAAAAAATACGAGTACATGGTAAAATCTAATTCACAAATTTAAAATTGAATTCGAAGAAAAGGCACCAATCTCATATGAAATCTATGAAACAATGCTCATCAGTCATCAAATTTACGAGCGAAGGCACGGAAAAATATTAAACTACTAAAAAAAGGAAGATAACATCGATTTAGAACATAGTTAAAGAGCCCTGACAGATCGAACCGAGATCACGAACCGAGATCAACGGAATAGAACATATTGATATGCAAAGATTAGATGTTTGCCGAGAAAAGGATGTGATTTATGAATTTAAAAGTGAGATCGAGATGGAGATCATCGGCCTTGATGGTTTCTCGAAGGAGAGGGAGCTGATCGGTTGGTCGAACTTGAAGGAGGCGACGTCATGTGACCTGTGTCGATGGCTAAGGAAGAGGGTGTTGCTTCAAGGAGGCATCTGTCGCATGTGACGGGAGAGGAGACGGCGTTGCTCCAAGGAAGCATCCATTGCTCTGATGGTTGAGGGAGAGGATGTCGCTTGACGCTCGGAGGCGGAAATGCCTGAACCGCTCAAAGAGGAAAGGGGCAAGAAGAAGGGGCTATCGGGTTGGAGGGACTAGAGGAGGGGCAATTGGATGGGTTGGGGAACCGGGTCGACCCATGGGTTACCACGGTGGAAAGGATTGGAGCCCCGTCCTTCACGGGTCAGGAACCCGATCCAAACCGATTCGTTGGATATCATTGGATATAGGGTCGACCCAACTGAATGCGGGTCGGGTATCCATCTGACCCGTGCACCATGCACACCCCTAGCAAGGAGGAGATGCTGCTGGAGATTAGGATGAGGAAGAGGAGGGAATCGAATATGTGACGCGGCTGTCCACCGTGTCAGAGGGACAGTGAACACTTGCGGTGAATTCACAATGCAGCAGCTGGGAGTCGCGGCGACGCGGCGGAGGCCATTGCGGTGGAATATGACTAGAGTTTGAAAGTGGACCGATCGATGGCACGTTTGCCCACAATTAGGAGGGCTTGTTTTAATACCATCTTAATAGTTGTAGTGGATGTTTGTACCAAGGTTTTAAAAATCAAATCGAATCGGTCAGTTGAACCGGTTAAATTAAGAATAGGAGGGAAAATGATTCAATCACTCAATTTTTATTTAGAAAATAAAAATCAGTCAAAACCAATTAAAATTCGGTTAGACCGCTTAAATCTTGTTGAACCAATTGTACTAAATCATCAGTTCAACCATCCATTTTTTTGATAAAAAATAATTTCCAATAAATAAAAAATACAAAATTTTTCAGAAATATTCATAATGTAGTCTCATTCTAACCTATAGTATAGTACCCATGTATCTTTTCTCCTTCATATGTGTCAATGACTTATTATCGTGTGTCCCTTCCTCTCATATGAGCATTGCCTCTCTCTTCCTACATTATGTATGTGGTTCTCCACTTATAACAATAACAGACGAAGAAGATGTTGTCATAGTCATACTATGAGAAGCAATAAATTAACAACACTTGTCGTTAATTACAGTTTAAATATTTTTAAATTTATTATTTTTTTACATCACAGATATGTATTGATATAAATTTTACAAAATATGATTATCACGCCCTTTCGAGTTTTTTCAAAAATATTTATACTCCTAATTTTTAAGTAATTTCATTTGCGCTCCATATTTTCTTAAAAAATCACAATATCATCCTTACGTTGATATAAAATAGGAGCACAACTTTACTAATAAAAGACCACAACTATTGATTTTGTAAAAATATAGGGGACACAAGCAATTGTATTAAAAATAGGAGTATAAGTGTTATGGAAAAACTTGGAACGACAAGAGTAAACAGATCCTCGAAAGATGATGTAACATTCTTTGTATTTATTTGCATGATATACCGATCTAACTTAGTTCGACTCAGTTGAACCGTACGAACCAAACGAACAATACAACGGTTTGGTCTTTTCCGATTTTTTTGAACTACTGACATCAACACCGATTTGGCCGATCGGTCTCATTGGTTTGACCCTAAAAATCAAAAAATGATGCATGTCTGGTTTGATGTCCGATTTGATTTTTAAAATCTTGATTTGTACGGTGGTGGTGAAGAAGGATGCACAATGTTGGGTTTGGATCCTTTAGGTAAATTCACTTTTACTTAGAGTAGGTAATATAGTATAGATGAATTGTACTTGTGGAAACCATCTAATCTATAGAAAAGATTTAAATTGGTTGAGACATTAGTGATAAACCTCTCTCCTCTTAATGATGACCACTTTTCATAAATTTTGAAGATTACTTTGTATATTTTTACAGATTGCCTAATTTCTTTCTTAACATTGATGATCACTTTTTAACACAAAAAATATTACAATATCAATACATTCATAATATAATCATTATTCAATTTGTAAAAGAGTTACGACAACAAAAAATGTGATTGAAGATGGACAATATAACATACATGTATCTAAATGTTGGTGGAAGATGGTTGACCATGTTATCTGCTTTTGTATCATTATGATATGTATCTATATCGGTAAAAAACTATATCATACATATACAACAAAAACAACAATAAAGCCTTTTTTCCGCATTAAGTAGGGTGTTACATGGATTCTTTGCCTCCATTCATATTTATCTTGGATCATTCTCGAGCTTAAATCCAAAAAAAGCTAAGATCCCTTCAGATAGTCTCATTCTAACACTTCTTGGAACTTCCTCGCCCGGTCTTAGCGGCTCAACATCCCAACATTTGCATCTCCTAACTGGTGCATCATTCAACCTCCTTTGCAAATGGTCAAATCACATTAACCAATTTTTTTGCATCTTATCCTCGATCGAAGCTACACCCACTTTCCTTTTGATTGCATCATTCTGAATCCGAACTTTACGTATTTGTCCATACATCCACCTTAGGAATGTCCTCCAATCTCCACAAGCCGCCTTCCCCTCTATAGCTCCATTACCCCTACTCCTTCCTCACATCTCTTCCACACAAGACGAGAGAGCTTGCCAGCAGTAAGATATAGTTAACCACCCAACATGTCTATAGAACATGCAGCAGATTGTGATAAAACGATACAACATTGTTTATATGAATCAAATAAGGGCGTCACATACTGTAAGTTGAATTCAAGCAATAATCCATTGTATGTCCATGGGGATTCACTGGAAGACTTTGATGTTGCTGTAGTGCTACACGCCGCCGGATTTGCACACTCCGGCATGTGCAACCTCCACGTGACCAAGCCAAGCTCCGTATATACCAATTAGATTTCGGAAGCTACGAAGTCAACTCTGAGAAGCTGTGATCAGTCCCTTCACGATGAGTGGATCCTCTGTTGTTTCAGTAGGTGTTGTAACGTAAGGGAGCTTCTCGATCACCTTTGAGATGCGCACCAGTCATCCTCCACCCCTTCCAAGGGTCGTCCGATAGTGATCAAGCGGCTCCCTTGCATTACAGTACCTGTTGTAACCACAGAGGATCCGTGTCCCCCTTCACGAGAGACTTTTGTGCTTCTCCTGCACAGGGAAGACATCGATGCACAAGGTAGAATGACATTCCATCTTGTGCAACCTCTAGGTGATCGGTATGACATATATCACCATCGATTTTCTTCACCTTTGTTTTATTTTACGTTTTTTGTGTGTCACTGCTGTGTTCTTCCTCGGTTTCATGTAATGGTTTAGCATCTAAAACCTCATGTGTTCAACAACCGAGAATTCAATGCAATTTGTTGTAACTATGACTCTGCATCCATGCTCTGTATGATCTTTAAACCAAGCTATGGAACCCATGGAATCATGTTATTCTCAATTTAATACTTCTCTCAAAAAGTTCATGATCATCATTTGCACTTGGTTACATCATGGTCTCTCTATTTGTCATCCCATCATTCGCACTTTGTTAAATTATTATTATACAAATGAAACATAATTGTTAATACTGTAATCTTAGAAATATATACTCTTTACCAATTAACATTGCAATAAATAGAGCATTACCGACGAGTGACGTTGTCATATCTTTTAAACGTGATTTCATCATAGCATTATTTTTTTATCCTAAATGCTGATTCTGTTCTTCCAATCTATTGCCTCCTATTATCATTACAAAAATGCCCTCGGCATTTTCCAAAATCCCGTCGCCCCCTTACGCCCAACATTTCCGAAAAATCCCGTCGCCGCCCCCTCCCAGTCACCGATTTAAAGGCGCCGCCTTCCCGTGCCACCGTCGCCGCCTCGACATGAACAAGGGAAACACTGAATCCCGTCGAGGGCTTCCACTTCCTCCGAACCCTCCGTCTATTTCTCCAACCGGTCTCCGCTCCGTCTACTGGAGATGTCTACCGACACTTCCATTTCACTATGTCTATCTGCATCTCCAGTTCAAGACTTAGCAAGCCAAACCCATCTTTTCCTATTTGTTTTCCCCCACTTTGAATCTTGGTTGTTTGTGATGATTTCTTCATTACATTATGTTCTGTGGAAGCTTACAGTGATGCTCTTCCATTATCCCAGATTGAACAAAATCCCGTCACCCTTCACCATTGAATATAATAGTTTAATGTTTAATGGTTCCGTGTTACGATATGTTTCATGCCCTGAGGCAGAAGATTGTGTCAAAACGTGTGGTAGGCAGCCATTGAACTTTCAACCCCTTAAACAGCATATTCGTAATGTAAAACCCCAAACAAAGGTCCCACACCGTGGAACACAAAATTTCCGGGTGGGATAAATAGTGAGGAGCTTACTACCGAACAATCCGGCTTAAGCATTTTGAGGGTGGTTAATCGGGTTCGTATGAGTCCGATCCCAATAGGTTGTCAGGGCCAGTAATGCTCCAATAACGGACCGGGGATCTAAGCCCGGGACGTTACAAATGGTATCAGAGCCGAACGCCTTCTGACAGTGGAAAGGGCTACCCGAGAGGTGGAGCCGCCCCTACAAGAGGTTGGAGGAAATGGCTACCCGGAGCGTGCAGCCGCCACTGTCACTGGGAAGAAGTGATGTGCCATGTCGCAACGAGGACGTTGCAAATGTAAGTGGGGGAGGTTGTAAAACCCCAAACAAAGGTCCCACACCGTGGAACACAAAATTTCCGGGTGGGATAAATAGTGAGGAGCTTACTACCGAACAATCCGGCTTAAGCATTTTGGGGATGGTTAATCGGGTTCGTATGAGCCCGATCCCAATAGATTGTCAGGGCCAGTAATGCTCCAATAACGGACCGGGGATCTAAGCCCGGGACGTTACACGAAAAGTATAGATTACAGCGAGCAGATTCTCTCCTTTGGATTTACCCATAGCAAGCCTGTTGTAATCGCTTGCTTTTTTTTATGATGTTAGTAGTTAGCAATACCGGCAATGATATAGAAAGATGCCACAAAATTAACGGATTAAATTTTTGAGTTTTTTATGATTTATTTGAATTTTTTCAAAGTTTTTTCCTGATTTTACACAAGGAAAAATAACTACATAACTTCTATCATATCTTCTTGATTTTTGACTTGATGAGAAAAGCGTGAATTTTATGAGTATAGTTGAAGTAAATATGCTCTAGCTAATAAATACAAACTCAAAAACAATTTGCTTAAGGATTAGAGGTTTGTATGAAATAAATAACATTCGCTATAAAATTATACACAATTATACTATACTCATGTTATAGGCACTTTCTGTTTAGGAGATCGGTTCAACACTACAACTAGTTTACTCTGAAAGAGTGTTAATATGTTTTAAAGCTTACAATTATTTTCATTCTGGTAAGGGCTATGTCCAAATAGAAGCCCTGCGTTGAACGTCTGAATATTTGTTTATGCTATCACCATATACATGATCTGCGTTGCGGACAGGGTATTCACCATCAAATTCCATCACCTGTCACAGATACAGAGTCTTCATCAAATCGCTTTGCAGAGTGATCAAGATGTCGATCATCCCGAGCTTTTTCCCCAACGGGGCAGCGCATTCGACCCCTTCTCTCTCGACGTCTGGGATCCCTTCCGCAACTTCGACGCTGCTTTCCGCTCCCTCTCGCGTTTCCAACCTTGGGTGGGCCATGCTCTGGGTTTCGCCGACGCGAGGATCGACTGGAAGGAGACACCGGAGGCGCACGTGTTCAAGGCGGACCTCCCCGGACTTAGGAAGGAGGAGGTGAAGGTGGAGCTCGAGGAGGGCAGGGTCCTTCAGATCAGCGGGGAGCGCAGTAGCGAGGAGGAGGAGAAGACGGACACGTGGCACCGCATGGAGAGGAGCAGCGGCAGGTTCTCGAGGAGGTTCCGGCTGCCGGAGAACGCCAAGGTGGAAGAGGTGAGGGCGTCCATGGAGAACGGGGTGCTGACCGTGACGGTGCCGAAGGTGGAGGTGAAGAAGCCCCAGACGAAGGCCATCGACATCTCCGGTTGATTTATAAAAGTACTATATCAAGTTGGTAAATAAATAAATAAATAAATAAATAAATAAATAAATAAATAAATAAATAAGCATCCTGATACCATTTGTGTTTCCATTTTGTTGAGTCGTGCGTGTAACAGATAAATTTGCAAAAAGTTGTTGTAACAATCTCTGCTGAGTCTTACGTGAAAATCCGTAATTCTATCTTACCTTAATTTGTGGTTCAAGCATATGTCCTAGAGTTTTTTTTTACAATGATGCCTTCTCGAGTTTTTCGTTGACACTTACGGCCCTACCTTTTTTTGTCACTGTATTAATTCCCTGTATTCTTATAAAATTGGTAGAAGTGCCACTCCATTGGCATTATTACAGTTGTCGTCCTATTTACACTAACAAAAGTGAAATACTACGAGTTTCTAATAATATAAGGGTACAAGCAGAATTGTTAAAAAATTAAGGGTCTAAACTCGAAAGAGCACGAGTACAGACATTCCTTGAATTATTAGATTAAAATCGAACCTTCTTTCTATTCTACGGCTTTGTTCAGTTGGAGAATAAGAGTAGAAATAAGGGATCAATTCTCTATCGGTGCATATACCGATAGTACGGTTATTAACATCTACATCTCATTATTTCTTCTTATTCCACTTTTATTTTTGATTTTATTCCACTTTACTTACTCTTATTCCTATTTTTCATCATCTTTGTTCCTGCTTATTCTTAAACCGAACTCACTCTGGGTGAATCTACCTATAGTTTAATTTGATATCGTATTTAATTAAAAAACTATAATTAGAAACAAGACTTTTACACCTAAAAAAACGAAGTTCATGAATTGCTTTTTTTTTTAATTTCAGCAAAAGATATGCTGCAAATTATAGGGGTTTATTCATCTAATTGAGTTAATGAACTAAATTAACGGAATGTCATATTAATGGGGTATATTCATCTGATTGAGCTAATGAAATAAACTAACAGCATGTCATATTAATGAGATTTATTCATCTGATTGAGTTAATGAACTAAACTAACGGAATATCATGAGTGTAAAATGGAACATTTATTAAGAGTCTTGGGTGTAATTCGTGATTACGCGAAGTTAGAGTTGTAATTATGAAATTACTGAAGGTTATGTATGTAAATCTCTTTTAAATTTATGTGATGTTGTATATTGAGCATCTTAATAAAGCGGTCTTAGAAATTTGATCCACAATATATGTATTGACGAGTGGCAGTATTTTCCGTGAATGACTATATTTGCTCACAAAATAAAAAATAAATGGACATACACCAATAAGCTTTTGCTTAGAATTTTCTCCTTAACTTCAAATACCGTAAACATTACGTATAAGATGCAAAAATGTGGACACTTGATTTATAAACTAGACTGTAAAAAGATTTAGCATTGTGCTTAAATATTAGTTATGTTTCTCATAGGTTAGAAATCAAAGAATTTTGACAATATCACCTCTCAAATCTAAATAAAAAAACGGAGGTACATTGTATCTAGTGTTATATTATATTGGGATTTTTACCCGGCAGACCTTATAATCTTTTGCAATTACCGCTACGACCTTCGAAACATCGTAATTCCTCTCCCAACCCCGTAATCTTGCTAATCCTTACCTTACAGACCTCATGATTAACCAACATCCATTTATCCGTTAAAAGTGACCGGATTCCGTTATATTTTAGGATTTTTACATCCATACCCCGTAATTAGCACCCCCGAGCCCAGGTGCCCCCCTCCCCTACCCACCGTTCCACTGGCGCCTCCCCACCTCCCCCCTCCCCCCCTCCCCCCGCCGCCGCCGCCGTTGAGGAGGCCCACGCTCCCCCCATCGCCTCCTCGCTCCCAGGTGCCCCACCGTTCCCCGCTCCTCCCTTGCCCTCCGTTGAGCAGCCTCGCGCTTAGCTGTCCCCCTGTCGACTCCCCACTCTAATCCCCCCTGTGCCCAGGTGCCCCCCCCACACACCGCCTGCCGCTCGAAGCTTCCCCGTGCCCAACTGCCCCCCGCCGCCTCCCCGCTCCTCCCCTGCCCGCCGTTGAGAAGCCTCGTGCATAGCTATCCCCCTTACCCAGGTCCCCTCCCCCCCTCCCCCGCCGTTGAGGAGGCCCATGCCTAGCAGTCCCCCCGCCGCCTCCCCGCTATCAGGTGCCCCCCCGCGTCCCGCTCCTCCCCGGCCCACCGTTGAGCAACCTCGTGCCTAGCTGTCCCCCTGCCGCCTCCCTGCTCGAAACCCCCCCATGCCCAGGTGACCCCCTGCCGCTCGAAGCTTCCCCGCGCCCAGCTCTCCCCCGCCGCCTCCCCGCTCCCAGGCTGCCCCCCGCCGCCTCCCTTGCCTGTCGGTCGAACCTCCCCCGCGCCCAGCTGGCCCCCCTCACCCGCCACCTCCCCTACTCACCGCTCAAAGCCCATTGAACATCTGCGGCCACCGCTCAAAGCCCACCCAACATCCGCGGCCACCGCTCGAGCCCCCCCTCCTGCTGCTTGAAGTCCCTGCCCCTCCTCGCGATGTTATTCCAGTCGTTATTTGTTCCTCCTCAATGTGCGTTGTTGGAAAGAGGAAGAAGGGGGGGGAAGAAAGAAGGAGAGAGTGGAGGAACATACACCGTTGGATTTGATGTGGTTTGATTAACTCACTTTTAACCCAAGCAAGTTAGGTCAAGATATGTCAATTTAACGGCAGGGTTTGTGGGGTAAGACGGAGCAAGTTTACAGGGTTGGGGGAGGAATTACGATGTTTCGAAGGTCGTAGCGGTAATTGCAAAAGATTATAGGGTCTGCCGGGTAAAAATCCCTATTATATTTTAACAATGATTAGTATAATGATTATTAGTCAATCTTTTTCTTGTAATCGTTGAGAGATTTTAACAATGACTAGTAGAAACTTTCGAAGAAAAAGTAAATGAATAATCATCATTTATATAAACCTTTAGCAATATATATTAAATTCATTGTAAATATCATGGAGAAAAAATGATTTTGCAACGAATAATATTGATTATTACATTTTTAACATCTGAAGATATAAAAAGGAATGTTCAAATATAGGCTCATGTTGTAGTTGATGTTTGAGAAACATATAATCACATGTTGTGCATGATTCACATTCATTGGAATTAATGTGATACGATTCAAGCTTAATATTGAGGAATAATACGAATATGCTTCACATTTATTAGAATTAACATAATTTGAGGATTAATGCGGATATGATTGACATTTAAGATATTGGGAATGATGTGGATATGATTCACATTTGTTGGAAATAATGTGAATGAGATCCACATTTAACGTTAGGAATTATATAGATTGAATCCACGTATAATATTATTATAATTGTCAATTGGATTTTGTCACTAATTAAATATAAAAGAGATTTATATTTACTTGTATTGGTTAATCTGAGTTGGATTCGATCTTTTCGTGTATGACCACATACCCAGCTTGGCATCATTTATACTACTCTCATCCTCTACACATATCCATGGTTCATAGGCTAACACATTCTCATCCATAGAGCATAGCAGGTGTCACTGCTGCTTTGTAATACTTTCCTTTGACTTTCAAATGGATTTTCTTATAACAAAGAACGATAGAGGCTCCTCTCCGCTTTAGCCAACCTGCATTTATTTGATGGTAACATCTCCATCAATTTCCCCATCATGTTGTAAATAGATCCTAAGTATCTAAAAGAATCTTTCTTTTGAATGTTATCATCTTCAATCTTCACACCGAGTGCTTCACCGTTGTTTCCATCAAATGTGCACTCCGTATATTCATTATTAGTCCTACATATATGAAAATTTTTAGTCTTTAAGCAATCTTCAAACCTCCAACTTCTCATTTACTCCATCTATTGTTTAATCAATCAACACAACATCAACGACGAACAACATATACTAAGGTATCTCATCCTGAATGTGATTAATAAACTCGTCCATAAACTAAAGTAAACAAGAATGGACTCAAAGTTGAACTTTAGTGTAGACCGATGATGATGTTAAAATAGTTAGTCTTCCCAGACAATATCCTTACACAAGATGAAGACCCATTATACATATCATTAGTTTTCTGCACACTAAACTACCTAATTCTCAAGGAAGTCAATTCACTTTCATTAAACCATGTGTCAATTTTATTTAGAAAACAATCCAGCTTTCTGATTTATTTTTCAATAATTATAGGAACATGAGGTGTGTCTCTCTCTAGAAAAGATAAAACACTTTCTTGAGTATTTTCGAGAACTGGCACAACGTGCACATGGGCTTTTGTTGCAACCAGTTTGAAAGTGGCAAGGAGAAATGATAAAGGCAGGTAGCTCCATCGAGACAACGCAAGAAAATCTTAGAATGGGGTTCTAAGTCGTGATTTTTTCAGGTGTGACTTCCATGAAAAAATCTGATGCATTTTTTATAACTCGTAGAATTACTGTTTATTATCATATCTTTTTGTATCCATATGTGTCAATCGATCCTTTTTCAGTATACTTGTCGATCTACCCCCACATCTCCAAATGTGGAAGATATTTTAAAAACACCAGAAAATCGAATAATCAAGGCCATTGCTAAGGATGATGGCATCGGTTGGATTGTTAAAGAGGAAGAATGATGTTTGAGATAGTAAGAGAGCGTACGAAGAAGAATGAGAAACATATAAAACAAAAGAAATTTGATCAAGAAGGAGATGGAGGGTAGATAAAGCCAATGACTAAAAGATAATTATTTGATTCAAAATGCATGCTCTTAGGGTGCGTTCTTGTATCGGGTTAAACCACCCCAAGGGTGGTTTAACTCCCCTACCCCATATTTTCTCCCTCCATGTGGGTCCCACTTTTTATCTTTTTAAAAAAATTAAATAAATCAATTCTCCATCATCAATTCCATCAAAAAATAATATACTATACCATCATATCATATAAAAATTACAAACTACTCCACTTCTACTCACTTTTTCAAACTCCAATACAATCACATCACAATAACTTCTCACTTTTTCAAACTCCAATACAATCACATCACCTCAAACCCACTTCTAATCCACCCCCAGTTTAACCCTCTATCCAAACACCAAAACCCAAAAATGGGTTACCTGCAACCAGTTTAACCCACCTAAACCCACTATCCAAACACCCCCTTAGACATTGAAAAAACGTCCTAATATGAAAAGACGTTCATCTACTATTTTAATTTAAAAATTGGAGGGGAAAGAAAAAGACCTGATCTTCTGCATCAGTTGGTCACAACCCATAAATAAATATTCTCAAGTGCATGGATAGACGAGAATCTCTTAATTGGATTTCAAAGCTGTAAAAACAGCAGGTCTTGGTCAAGTAATATCAGATGGAGGTTTAACAGTGAATTAAGATCTAAATCAACTTCCGAATATAGCAATTTACAATATTAAGATGGAGATGATTACACAAGTGGATTGTACAATGGAAGTTTAGTTGAGACAATATGAAGTAAGATAGCTTTATTATTTAAACAGCTTAAAAATCCACATCACCCGGGTGGCATATTGCCTATATAAGACAATTGATATAAATTAGAAAGGCAAAAGCAACATGAGTTTTATTCAATCCTTTTTCAATGACGTAAACCGATCCTATTCAATCCTTTTTCAATGAAAGAATTGTTACAATCAGTAGCATAACAAGGAAATATCAGGCATAGATCTGGTTTCAGAAAAACAAAACATTATTGTATTTTCCTTTCAAATTGTGGGAGACAGTAAGTTGTTATTTATTTAGACGCCAAGTTGCATTTTGACTTCTTACAATCTTTTGAATCGCATGAAGCAGCAACTTCGACACTGTATACAAACTTTCGCATCCCATAATTCAAATGTATGTTTCCCTTCTCATGTCTTCATTTAGAGATGATCCACAAGACTTCCAATATTTACGCATATAACAGTAACTTATAAATATATCCAACTTAGATTTTTTGATGATTTTAATGTAAAATAGATCAGCTACATTACAGTGAATTGATTCTTCTGCCCCTAAACTGCGAGATTGAGAGATTAAAGAGTAGTTGTGCCCCTTCTTTCAACTTTGCATTTTGTTGCATTTAATCCATGCTAACTTACATTAAAATATCCCAAACAGCACCTGAGAATCTGATTTTTTTTCAGAAGACGAACTTGAGCAGCATAAGCATTAATTCCTTCATTCACATGCCAACTGAATGGAATCCTGTTGAACCTTCAACAAGAACAAGGATGCTAGCCACTCCCCCACACGAATATCGCTAGCAAAATGTTTGCCATGGCGTGATCGATCCCCGGATACACGGTAAGTAGGAACTTTCGCGTCGAATACACGACCTTTCCGAGCTTGTATAGCAGACTGGACTGCAACAGATACAACAATTCACATGTCATCTTTCGCCATTCGAAATTTCCTATAGGTTTTTACCTTGTATAAATTAAGATAACATCTAATAATTGCAGGTTAATTTGAATTAAAGACGGGCACACATTAACTAATGCCGCATTTATTTGTAATCCAAAGACAGCTCTCAAGAAATGCTACCTTAGCGACAACAGAGTTGCCCCTGTATATCGTGCAAGATCTCTGCATGGGGTTCCCCTTCAATCTGAAAGATTCGAAGGCCAAGTGCACGTCCATCTCTACATCAAACGGAGACAGTGGGATCCTCCGCATGGCGAAGATCAGACCACGAGGATCGAGACGACCTCCTACGAAACCCTCCCATGATCCCTTCCAGGAGAAAAAAAATTCCGAAGTTGGATCAAAGGAAAGTGGAAACACTAACTGGAGTGGAAGGGGAGGGGGGAAATTGGGGCCTTACGTTGGAGATATGGACGACGGATATGAGCGGGATCCCGAAGGCATCGAGCAAGGTTACGGTGCGGCGGGAAGAGTGCCGGCAGTGGGAGGAGTCTTGCACGGCGTAGACTACGGCTCCGGTGGCGTCGTAGACGGTGACGTCGCGATCGAGCAGAGAGAGGAAGGATTTGGAGAAGGTGTAGTCGACGGGTATGCCGCAACGGGACGCGGACGGTACCATTTCTTGGAGACGAGTGGAGAGGTGAAGCGTGAGAAGGGAAAGGCATGTTATGATGTTCGGAACGGAAAGGGAAGGACGCGGGTGGGAAGCACGTGACCATTAGGTTATACAAACCGATAAATATGGATACAAACGGATAAATACGGATACATATATAATTATGACTGTATCTTTATTTATTTTTTAATACATATGCAGATGCAGATATAGATGGATATTAAAACTATCTTACAGTATCTTTAAAACATGGATACAGATATAAAACGAATACTAATTGGATATAAGTAATGTTAGAAATACTCTATAGAATCGACCTATATATATACGAATTGGATGGAAAATACATAATATAATTTATTAAATGTATTTGTATCATAATTATACAACTATGATAAAAGAAGTTATAGAATTGTGTTATATAAGGTTAAAAATAAAATCTATGACTATATTTATATACGAAAACAGATATACGAATACGGATGTTTGCGGATATCAAAACGATATCCATATCCGTATCTATTTTAAAACGGATACGGATTAATATGTCAAAATCAATATAAAATGGATAAGGTGACAAATCGGATATGGATATATCCATAACTAGTGAGCATCCTACCAAAGGAAAGCCTAACCATTAATTGTTCATCCAACGTCTACGTTACCAGCGCTTTCACTCAAGCAGATCTCAAGCAGATCAAGGTGACAAATATTAAGATGAGGTGGAAAAAAACTATTTATTACAATGTTTTTAAGAGCAGGATTTGATCCTCTGGTGTTCTAACGTAAAGGAATCGTCCAATGGGGATAAGCACCTATCAGAACCCCATCACCCATGAGGGCCCTCCCTGCATTATAACTTATGTTGTAACAACAAATGATCCGCTCCCTTGAAGAGGTCGATGTGCTTACATGCAATTAAGCCGCCTCATGAAAAGTCACCTCTTTAAGAACTTGGGGCATTCGAACAACATCTGCTACTTTATTTTCTCAGGCTAATTATTTTTTAAGAGCTCGGGTTTCTATTTTTTAAAAAAAATAAAAAAAATTAAGTATACAATTATTTTGAAAAATTGCCAAAAAAATTATATTTTTTTCCCAAAAAAACTCAAAAGTTTAGGACTGGTGCCTCTTAGAATTAAACTTTCCGAAAAAATTGGAATTTTTGTATTCTTCCTAAAAATCAAAGAAATTATGAGATCTTTGAACATTTACACAAAATTTTACAAAAAATCAGAATTTAAAAAGAACCCCTCTTTAAAATCTTCGCTCCTCATATTTTTTAAATAAAATACCCTTTATATTTATTTGCATGGTTCCTATAGTTATTTCCTATTTTTATATTCCACATATATATTCAATGTCCTTTTTTACTATTTCCATGAATTTCAAAAATCAATTAAGAATATATAAATTAAAAAAAGGAGAAAATACTGAAATATAAAATTAGAAATCAAAAAGGAGAAATAAGTCTCTATCACCCCGTCACAAGAGTCAACAATGAGACCGCTCAAAAGATAAAAGGTATGTCAAGGATAACATGCCAAAACACCAAACCACCCATTGTAAAGACAATTTTCAGTACTAGTTATCCAATTGCATAAGCAACCCTATGGGCCTGTTTGGTTGCTGGGTTGGACTGGGTTGGGTTGGGCTGGGTTGGGGTGGGTGAATAGTAATCTGTGAGGAGGAAGTACCCTTGTGAATAGTAACCAGGGTTGGGCCAACCCAGTCCAACCCAGCAACCAAACATACCCTATAGGCTTGTACTTTCACGTCTCTCTGAAATAGCAGTCATGGTCAAATCTTGGTTTATTGAGAGAGATTCTAGAGTGCTATTTCAGGAGCGACCTTATAGGCTTGTACTTTCGCGTCCCTCGATGATGCAGGAGCGACTCTAGAGTGCTATTAGCCAACTCTTCCAAATGTAATATGCTTCATTTGTTTATTGATATGAGATGTTTAAATGATATGATATATAACTATATTGTCTTGTCTGTTTTTTTAGATCATTGCTTAACTCGTTGTGGCGGTGTTGTCTTTCATGATATGGTATATTGGGCGGCATCATTATTTCTCAGCTTCTCTATCATCTCCTTAAATGGATCCTAATAAGTTTCATCTCAGTAATCTTTTAAATTGCCAGACGATTATACTCTTGTTTGCTGTTTTCTTGATATGATCAAAATCTTAAATTCATTAGATTTTCCTCCCCGTGTGGCATGAGCTGATTCATATGAAGTATTAATCATCTGTAGAATTGAAAATGGTGTTGAAACTATGATCTAGTCTGAGTTTCTATGTCAGACATGTAGTAAAAATGTAGTAAAAATATATAAGAATGCCGTTTTCAATATACTGGTGTAATTTCAGTTTAAGTGGTCATTATTTTCCAACCAGAGGATCAAGGGCAATTACGTCCCTAATTATCAAAAAAGTATATTCTTTTTCAGTTTCAGGAGTACATGTTATTTTCCAACCAGAAGATCAAGGGCAATTACATCCCTAATTATCAAAAAGCATATTTTTTTGAACTAAAACTGTCGAACATAGATGACTTCTATCTCTTATCATTTATACATTCTTTTCTCATCAAACGAAGAATGAAAAATAACTACGACTTATCTCACTTTATCCCACCAAATTCTACCCTTCCAACGGAACACAAATGAAAGATAAACTTCCCTTATCTCTATACATGTTATCGCCACGCTTTATTCGTTCCCTTGCTCTTTTATCTCTTTCTCTCATTTTTTCCTCGAAAGGGAGTAATGACTCCACCCCTTTATTTATAGTCAAAGCAAGAGAACCATTGAAATGAAATAAATTCAAAATTTTATAATATTTTGGAAGTCTAATTCCTTTAGGGGTCGTTCGGTTCTTGGGTTAAACTCCCCTTAGAGGAGTTTACCCCTCCTAACCCACTTCCTCTCTCTCTAACGTGGATCTCATATTTATCTTTTTAAAAAAATTAAATAAATCAATTCTTTATCATCAATTCCATCAAAAAAATAATATATTAAACCATCATATCATATAAAAATTATAAACTGCTCTACTTCTACTCACTTTTCCAAACTTCAATATAATCGCATCACAATAACTACTCACTTTTTCAAACTTCAATACAAGTATATCACAACAAACCCATTTATAACCCACCCCCAGTTTAACCCTCTATCTGAATACCAAAACTCAAAAACGGATTACTCTATACCAGTTTAACCCGTCCTAACCCGCGTACCAAACACATGTACATCAAATCCTAACGAGATGCCAAAAAACACCGCAACTCGTATTCTGCATAAAAAACCCCATAATTTGGAAATATATTTTTCAGGTGAAGTCTGCGTGAAATATCTGAAGACTTGATAGGCATCATGTACTATTGATATGACTTTGAAATAATTTAAAAATTCATGAAAACAGAGGTTCCCCCGGTATCAAGTTCACAGATTTGAAGTCCAATTACTATCATCTAAGATGGCCTACAGAGAGGTTTGTTTATTAAATTTCTCAATCCCGCATCCAAATCTCCTCTGTCCAATTCCATCTATCGATCTTAGCATAGACGTGTATGGCAAACACGTTAGAGACCCCATTTGCCAGCACCTTTGCGCCGGTTGCCGAGGCCGAGGCTGCCGGAAGCCCCCAACATGCCCACGACACGGTGGCTGTGGTGGGGCAACCTTACTGCATGCCTTATCCGGTGGAGCTGGTGGTTACCCAGAAGCTCATCAGCCCCACGCACGGGGATTACCTCGTCACCGACGCCAATGGCGCGGTCGTCTTCACCGTGAAGGGCGTTCTGTGCAGCCTCAGGGGTAGGCGCATCCTCTACGACGCCGGCGACAGGCCCATCCTCACCATGCAGAGGAAGGTACTTACTTACTGCCTCTGATTGTTTTTACATAATTCATGAATTGATTATAATCACATCAAGATAAAGCTTCATATTACACAATCCAATTACAGTATGACCATCCAAACGAGTTTAGCAATTCTGCTGATATATGTTGGCTGTTTATTTCTGCTATTTATGGTTGGTTTTGAGGAGGATATCGGTGGAATTGGACAGATACTGAGCCTGCGCAGGAGGTGGGAGGTGTTCAGGGGAGACCATGCGGCGGAATACAGGCAGGTGCGATTGTTCAGCATGAAGCAGTCATCTTTGCTGCAATTCCACACTGAACTGGACGTGTTCTTGGATTCTAACTTCCGGGAGGAGGCGTGCGACTTCAAGATCGTCGGCGACCTCTTCGAAAGATCCTGCGGCATTTACGTCGGCCGTTCCAACACCCTCATCGCGCAGGTCGATCTCCAGTCCCATCCTTCTGATCATTTGTAGTTTGGTACAATATCAGAAAAAAAAACAAACTGATAAGGATGCGGAATTTTCAAAAGACGATCTTGGTTATGATGCGTATATAGCCCAAGGGATGAATTGGAAACAATAAGATCAGTTTGATTAATTTGCAAAGACATTTTTATAATTCATCCTTTCCCTTAATTACCGCGGTTCTCTGTTCACCATTACATTTATTTGGTATTAATTACGTGAACGACAGATGCACAAGATGATGAGTATCAACGACTTGGTGCTGGGAAAGGATACCTTTGGTGTGACTGTCTATCCAAACGTCGATTTCGCTTTCATCGTCGCGCTTGTCGTCGTTCTTGATGGCATGAATACAGATCGAGCTGCAGCTACTCATCATCAGCATCAGCATCATCCCCAACATCACGGATGTTAAGCTCTTTTCTGTGTGGTCAATCTATAACAATTTCACAATGTATTCCATAGTTTGTTTCATTTATCATGTGTATGAAGCAAAATGTCGGTATTGATTGTCTATCAAGCGTCATGTCAATAAATAATGGAATGGTTTTGTAACGTTGCTGCTATTAAAATATTGGGTAACATCAGGATTCATCGCTTTTATTCTTTCTTTTTTATTAAAAGCATTGGTAATTACATGTAAATAAAAACTAATCTTCATCTTTTTGCGTATTAGCATTAATTGTTAATAATGTATTTAATATTTATTTATACCAAATAAAAGGATAAAGAAGAAAAAAGAAAAGAAAGAATCATAAGTGAACCATTTATACAAATTGATCCTTAACCTCGAGATCAGGTCAGTATGAGCAGGTCTGGTCGATAAAGAAATAAAGTAGGGAGAGTTATGGTCTTAATTTATCAAAATTCGAAGAAGAGAAGAAGAAAAGATCATTGTGTACATATGTATGAAATTCACCAATGTACATAGCTTCTCATATGTTATTTATTATAAACATTAAATTATTTTTTCTTGAAACACGTTCAGAAAAATAGATACTAAATAAGAAAAATGCATCCAAAATTATATTTTTGCAAAGATAATATGATACAAAAAATGAAAAAAAATCGTAAAATGGACATTCAAAGCTTCGTTTCTTCTTTGTAAGAACTCGAACTTTGCCAAATTCACTTTTATTGTAATCAAAGTCAAATTAGCAGTAAAAATGGTTTCATTAATATCGAAATCAGATGTCAAAGTTTGTCTTTTGAGGTGCTATGGTACCTGTACAACTGTATATTTAAACCTAATTATCTTATTCTTTGTATTTTTGCATTATTTGTATGGTAGTATTCACCATATTTTACAAGATATATAGAAGTTCCAAATAAAAATTACAAAAGTCAAAATAATGAAAAATAAATACATAATTTATATCGATAAAATGTACCTATGAGTAAATATAAGTATTTATTTAACCTTGTAAATAATGATATAAAGGTATAATAAAAATATGTTTAAAACACATCATCAAGCTTTTTTAAATAAATAAAATATAAAATAAATGAATTTATATAACATTAATGGATAAAATATTTATATTTAGGATTTTTATCAGTTGTGCCCCTCCGAGAAGTTGCAATTTCAGTTATGCCCCTCCCTTTTGGGGAGTATCAGTTGTGCCCCCGACTTCTTGTCGTTCTATCACTTGTGCCCCTCCGTTACTTTGACCATGTTGAGTTTTGTATTATAATTGAGCGGGTAAATGGATCTTTGGGTGAGGGACCATTTACCCCCGGGCCCCTATTTATGTATTCACCCCCCTCGCTTTGGATACTATGTGTGAGTGAAGAAAACCCTAATCTCGTATTGAGATTAGGGTTATTGTGCCCCGTGGTTTTTCCCTGATCGAAGGATTTTCCACGTAAATCGTTGTTGTGTGCTTGATCTTCTTACTTGATCTTCTTGGTTTTCTACATGGTATCAGAGCCTCCCCTTCTATTGCTTCCTGGCGCGATCTGAACGAGTCTTCCCTAGCGTGTGCGACCCCTCGCTGGAATCGCCCCTGACGTTTGCCCTAGACGTGCGCGACCTCCCACTTTGGACGTGCGCGACCCCCCGTGCTGGAATCGCCCCGCACCTTCCCGTGGTGACCTCCCTGGGCGATTTGCACCTGCACGACCTCTCTGGAGGTCTCCTGTCCTAAACGCTCCTTGGCGGTTTGCACCTGGGCCATTCGCACCTTCCGTGCCCTGTTCGTGCACAGTGCGCTGCGGTGTTCGTGTCCTGTTCGTGCTGCTGGTGTGCTGCTAAAGGAGCCTGCTCGTGCTGCCAGTGTTGTTGGTGTCCTATTTGTGCCCTGTTCGTGCACCCTAAACGTGCTGCCAGCGTTTGTAGAGGCCTCTCTGGTCTCCCTGTGAGTTATCTCTTCCCGACGCCCTTTGTTTGTTGCTGATTATTGTTCTCTATGGCTCAAGAAGATTTTGGGGAACCTATGGCCTTCAAGTTTGAAAATATCCCTGCGAATATTACAATGATAAAATTAACAAAAAATAATTACTTGATTTGATCTGCGGCTATGGAAGTTGCATTATCCTCGAGAGGTCGCGGAGGCTACATTGATGGGCGAAAAAGACCCTTGCAGTCACTGTTAAGTTGTATGATCAGTAGTACATAGAGGATAGCCATTATAGAAATTGGATCATAAATGCTATTTTCTTCTGAAATTCAATCGTTGGTGCTAAGGAAGAAGTCTGCTCGAGAGCAGTGGCTCAGTCTTGAGAGTATGTATGGTCAGAAAAAGCAGGATATAAGAATGTACCAGTTGAGCAGGGAAGTTTACAATAAGAAACAAGGGGATATGTCTGTTGCAGGGTATTACACTACATTGAAAGCAAAGTGGGAGGAGATTGACTACTATTGTGATGACACGTGGATGAGTCCAACAGATCAACAGGAGTTTGGGAGGAGATATGGAAACAGATGATATTCATTTTCCTGGTTGGTCTTAACAGTGACTTTGAATCCACAAGGAGTCAACTTCTCACAATAGGGGTAGGCTCCGACATTGAGGAGATCTATCACGCAGTTGAATATGAGGAGCAACGACGTATCGCAATGAGAGACGAACATGTCTCGTCTTTTGAGAAATCTACTTTACTTAGTAAAGGCGGCAAAAGTGGCTTCTGGAAAGACAAAAAATGTGCTCATTGCAAGAAGACTGGTCATGGAATTGATTATTGCTGGGAACTTCATCCAGAAAGGAAGGGTAACAGAGAGAAGAAACCCTTTGCTCTGACTGCTGACAGCAAGAGGTTGACCGAGGAGCAAATTAAAGACCTTCGTACTTATGTGCAAAAAATATCTGGGAGTTCTAATGATGCTGATATTGTGAATACTGCATTGGCCGTAAAGAAACTGAAGGTAATCATTTATTTAACAATGAATGGATTATCGATAGTGGTGCTTCTGACCATATGACAGGGAATGCTAGAATGTTTCTTAATTATAAACTTGCTTCGGGGAGAGAACATGTAAATCTGGCAGATGGGTCTTCTGTTACCGTTGCTGGAAAAGGGAGTATATCTATCATAGATAAATTTATGCTAAAAGATGCTCTTCATGTTCTTGATTTTCCAATTAGCTTACTCTCTGTGTATTGAATTGCCAAAGATCTGCACTGTCGACTAATTTTTGATGAGACATAGTGTGTGTTGCAGGACTTGGTGACAAGGAAGCAGATTGGGATTGGTTTGGATGTTGATGGTCTATATCGCCTTCCTGCATGTGTAGTTTCTGCTTGGGTTGCTGCAACTGGTGCAAAAGAATCTGATGATAGGTTGGTCCTGAAGCGATGGCATGAGCGTCTTAGACATCCTGGTTATTATGTTCTATCGTTTTTGTTTCCCGAATTATGCAATAAATTCGAAATAGATATTCGTTTTTATGAAGTGTGTAAGCTCTCAAAGCACACTAGAATTGTGTATCCTATATCTAATAGTAAAAGCAAGTCTGTTTTTGATATTGTTCATTCGGATGTTTGGGGACCGTCTAATCTGCAGAGTTTGAGAGGTTATTGCTATTTTATGACTTTTTATTGATGATTATTCTCGATTCACCTTTGTGTACTTAATGAAGAACAGAAGTGAGGTTCCAAATATAATCCGAAGCTTTGTAAATATGATAAAAACCTAGTATGACACAAATGTAAAAGTATTACGGTCTGACAATGCTAAGGAGTATTTGGTGGGACCTCTTAATGTATTTCTTTACTATAATGGCATTATTCATGAAACGTCTTGCAAGAACACACCCCAACAGAACGGCATTGCTGAGCGGAAAATCGTCACATATTGGAAGTTACTCGAGCCCTTCTTTTCCAAAGAAATACTCCAACAAAATATTGGGGAGAAGCTGTTCTCATGCTGCTTATCTGGTAAATAGGCGTTCGTCTAATGCGGTTGGAAAAATACTCCTTTCCTAATGTTACATCCTGATAAAGTTCCTTTCAACTTAACTCCTAGGATTTTTGGATGTGTTTGCTATGTCCACATTTCTGGTCCTGGCGTGAGGAAATTGGACCCTCGATCTCTGAAATGTATCTTTCTTGGATACTCTAGTACAAAAAAGGGGCACAAATGCTACGGCCCGATTGAAAGGAAACTTCATGTTACCAGGGATGTTACTTTTCATGAGCATGATTTCTACTATGCAGAGAATTTTTTCTCAGGGGGGAGTGCAGTAAAATGGCTGTTGAGAAGAATAAAGATGAACTTCACTTTATGAATGAAGGATGCGATGTGTTCAATGACGACATTGTTATTCCTTGTAGTCACAATACTGACAGACATGAGGTTGTTGACAACGATGCTGAGAGGGATGGACGATGATGACAGACGAGAGACTATGGATGACAATATGATGCCAAACCACAATCCCAAACTCTCCTCGAATGATCCAAGTCATGATCACACTGTAAGTAATTCTTCTTCCCCTGATGATTTGGTTGAGAACACTGACAATTGCTTGAATAACATGGTTAGTGATACTGAAGATGTAGAGGAGGAACTTCCTATTGCCTTGAGGAAAGCTGCAAGAACAACCAGGCCTCCTCCTCGTTATCCCATGGAAAATTATGTTTCATACTCTCGGGTAAGCTCGAACTATAAAAGCTTTATAACTGTGCTTGATTCTCATGTTATTCCCAAAAGTTCTGTTGAAGCCCAGTGTGATCCCAGATGGGCAAAATCTATGAAGGAGGGAAATGGAGGCTCTTAAAAAAATGATACTTGGGATGTTGTGACAATTCCAAAAGACACTCATTTGGTCGGGTCAAAATGAATTTACACAATCAAGTATAGGGTCGATGGTAAAATTGACAGATTCAAAGCTTGATTGGTTGCAAGAGGTTACAGTCAGAAATATGGTATTGACTACCTTGAAACCTTTGCGCTTGTTGCAAAAATGAACACTGTCGGAGTTATTATTTGTCTTGTTGTTCAATTTTCCTGGAAAATGTATCAACTGGACGTAAAGAATGCCTCCCTAAATAGAAATCTCAAAGAGGAAGTTTACATGAAAATGCCACCAGGATATGATCAAATGGGTAAATGTTGCAAGCTAAAAAAGGCTCTATATGGTCTAAAACAGTCGCCAAGAGCGTGGTTTGAAAGACTCAGGATTGTGATGATAAAAAATGGTTACAAACAGGCTAATGGAGATCATACTCTATTCGTCAAGAGGAAGGACCATAAGAAATCTATCCTTCTGGTATATGTTGATGATATGATCCTTACTGGAGATGACGAAGAGGAATTGTCTAGCATAAAAAGAATTCTGTCAGCAGAATTTGAATTGAAAGACTTGGGACAACTAAAGTACTTCCTCGGTATTGAGATGGCTAGATCCCCACAAGGTATGTGTTTGAATCAACGAAATTATGCCCTTAACCTTCTTCGTGACTCAGGAATGGTTGATTGCAAACCTGCTTCTTACCCTTTGGAGGCTAACCATAAAATGAGTAAGAAGGATGGGAAACTTCTCTATGATGAGGAGAAATGTAGATATCAAAGGTTAGTTGAAAAATTAATCAACCTTACTCTCACAAGACCTGATATCACCTATGCAGTGAACATAGTCAGCCGGTTTATCCACGCTCCTACTACCGCCCATGTGAACGTTGTTAACAGGATCTTAAGCTATATAAAGAAGTGTCCTGGAAGAGGGCTTATGTTCAAAAAAATAAAGTAATGTTACTATTGAAGGATATACCGATGCTGATTGGGCATGATCTGTTGATGATAGGAGGTCCACTTCTGGGGTATGTTGTGTACTTATGTGGAAACCTTGTCATTTGGAGAAGCAAGAAGCAGCATGTTGTTTCAAGGTCAAGTGCAGAAGCTGAATACATGGCACTGGCTAATGGCGTGACAGAAGTTTTATGGTTACAGTTGCTATTAAAAGAGTTTGGGATGGAAGCTGATATGCCTATGAAGATGTTCTGTGACAACAAAGCCGCTATAAATTTAGCAGACAATCCGGTGATGCACGATAGAACCAAACATGTGGAGATCGATCAACATTTTATTCGTGAAAAAATTGACGATGGACAGTTGTGTCTGCCCTGCCTGAAA